>PISW01016418.1:0-13284 GCA_004023785.1 Mungos mungo | reverse complement strand
CAGTTTCTTGCTTTCTCTTTCTGTTGCTTCATTTTTAGTATATAAGAATGCAACTGATTTCTGTACGTTGACTTTGTATCCTGCAACATTACTGAATTCATTGATCAGTTCTAGAAGGCTTCTGGTGGAGTCGATCGGGTTTTCCATGTAGAGTATCATGTCGTCTGCAAACAGGGAAAGTTTGACTTCTTCTTTGCCATTAAATGTTTTTTAAAATTTATTTTTGAGATAGAGAGAGAATGAATGAATGGGGAAAGGGCAGAGAGAGAGGGAGAGGGAAACACAGAATCTAAAGCAGGCTCCAGGCTCTGAGCTATCAGCACAGAGCCCAATGCAGGGCCTGAACTCATAAAATGCGAGACCATGACCTGAGCTGAAATTGGATGCTCAACCAACTGAACCACCCAGGCATCCCCCTCTCTGCTTTTATATTATTTTTGCTTCCCTTCCCTTATGTCCATCTGCTTTATATCTTAAATTCCACATATGAGTGAAATCATATGATATTTATCTTTCTATGACTGTCTTATTTTGCTTAGCACATAAACTCTAGGTCCATCCATGTTCTTGCAAATGTCAGGATTTCATTTTTTTTTAAATTGCTGAGTAATATTCCATTGTGTGTGTATATATATATATATATATATATACACACACACACACATATACATATATATATGTATATACACCACATCTTCTTTATTCACTAAGATGTCAATAGACATTTGGGCTCTTCCCATACTTTGGTTGTTGTCAATAGTGTTGCTATAAACATTGGGGTGCATGTGCCCTTTTGAAAGAGCACTGCTGTATCCTTTGAATAAATACCCCATGCAGAAGCTTTTTATCTTGATGAGATCCCAATAGTTCATTTTGCTTTTGTTTCCCTTGCCTCCAGAGACATGTCAAGTAAGAAGTTGTTATAGCCTAGGTCAAAGAGCAATCTGCCTGTTTTTTCATCTAGCCTTTTGATGGCTTCCTGTCTTGTGTTTAGATCTTTCATCCATTTTGGGTTTATTTTTGTGTATTGTGTATGAAAGTGGTTCAGGTTCATTCTTCTGCATGTTGCTGTCCAGTTTTCCCAGCACTGTTTGCTGAAGAGACTCTCTTTTTTTCCATTGGATCTTCTTCCCTTTGCTTTGTCAAAGATGAGTTAGCCATATGGTTGTGAGTCCATTTCAGGGTTCTCTATTCTGTTCCATTGATCTGAGTGTCTGTTTTGGTGCCAGTACCATCTTGTCTTGGTGATTACAGCTTTGCAATATTGCTTGAAGTGTGGAATTGTGATGCTTCCAACTTTGGTTTTCTTTTGCAGGATTGCTTTGGCTATTTGGGGCTTTTTTTGGTTCTATTCAAAGTTTAGGATTGTTTGTTCTAGCTCTGTAAAGAATGCTTGTATTATTTTGATAGGGATTCTATTGAATATGTAGATTGCTTTGGATAGTTGACATTTTAACAATATTTGTTCTTCCAATCCATGAGCATGGAATGTTTTTATTTGTGTGTGTGTGTGTGTGTGTGTGTGTGTGTGTGTGTGTTCAATTTCTTTCATAAGCGTTCTACAGTTTTCAGTGTATAGATTTTTCATCTCTTTGGTTAGGTTTATTCCTAAGTATTTTATGGTTTTTGGTGCGCTTGTAAATAGGATAGATTCCTTGATTTCTCTTTCTGCTGCTTCATTATGGCTTATAGGAATGCAACTGCTCTGTATGTTAATTTTATATCCTGCAGCTTTGCTGAATTCATGGATCAGTTCTAGCATGTTTTTGGTGGAATCTTTTTTGGGTTTTCCACATAGAGTATCATGTCTTCTGTGAAAACTGAAAGTTTGACTTCCTCCTTGCCACCTGGATGCCTTTTATTTCTTTGTGTTGTCTGATTGATGAGGTTAGGACTTCTAACACTATGTTGAGTAACTGTGGTGAGAGTGGACATCCCTGTCTTGTTCCTGATCTTAGGGGGAAAGCTCTCAGTTTTTCCCCATTGAGGATGATATTAGCTGTGGGTCTTTCACATATGGCTTTTATGATCTTCAGATATGATACTTCTATCCCTAGTCTCTTGAGGGTTTTTATCAAGAAAGTCTGCTGTATTTTGTCAAATGCTTTTTCTGCATCTATTGAAAGGATAATGTGGTTCTTATTCTTTCTTTTATTAATGTGATGTATCACATTGATTGATTTGCAGTTATCGAACCTGCCATGCATCCCAGGAATAAATCCTACTTGATTGTGGTAAGTAATTCTTTTAGCGTATTATGGGATCTGGTTTGTTAGTATCCTGTTGAGGATTTTTGCATCCATGTTCATCAGGGAAATTGGTCTATAGTTTTCCTTTTTAGTGAGGTCTTTGTCTTGTTTTGGAATCAAGGTAATGCTGGCCTCGTAGAATGAGTTTTGAAGTTTTTCTTCCATTTCTATTTTTTTGGGACAGCTTCAAAAGAATAGGTGCTTAACTCTTCTTTAAATATTTGGTAGATTCCCCTGGGAAGCCATCTGGCCCTGGACTCTTGTTTGCTGGGAGATTTTTGATTACTGATTCAATTTCTTTACTGGTTATGGGTCTATTTCTGTTTCTTCCTGTTTGAGTTTTGGTAGTTTGTATGGTTCTAAGAATTTGTCCATTTCTTTCAGATTGCCCAATTTGTTGACATATAATTGCTCATAATATTCTCTAATTATTCCTTGTATTTCTGTGGTGGTGGTTGTGATCTCTCTTCTTTCATTCTTGATTTTCTTTACTTGGATCCTTTCCTTCTTCTGATCAGTCTGGCTAGTGGTTTATCAATTTTGTTATTCCTTTCAAAGAACCAGTTCCTGGTTTTATTGATCTGTTCTGTTGTTTTTATTTTATGGCATTGATTTCTTCTCTAATCTTTATTATTTCCCTTATTTGGCTGTTTTGGGGCTTTCTTTGCTATTCTTTTTCCAGATCCTTTAGGTGTAAGGATGGATTGTTTATCTGAGACTTTTCTTCTTCTTCTTTTTTAGGAAGTCCTGGATTACTATATACTTCCCTCCTATGACTCCCTTTGCTGCATCCCAGAGGTTGTGGACTGTTGTCTTTTCATTTTCACTGGCTTTCATGTACTTTTTACTTTTGTCTTTAATTTCTTGGTTAACCCATTCATTCGTTAGTAGGATGTTCTTTAATCTCCAAGTATTTGTATTAATGGTCTTTCCAAATTTTTCTTTCTGGTTGATTTCAAGTTTCATAATGTTGTGATCTGACAATATGCAAGGTATGATCTTGATCTTTTAGTATTTGTTGAGGGCTGATTTGTATCCCATTATGTGATCTATTCTGGAGAATGTTCCATGTGCACTTGAGAAGAATGTGTATTCTGCTGCTTTAGGATACAATGTTCTGAATATATCTGTTTAATCCATCCAGTTCAATCTGTCATTCACAGCCTTTATTTCTTTGTTGATTTTCTGCCTAGATGATCTGTCCATTGCTGTAAGTGGGATATTGAAATCCCCTACTATTATGCTATTATTATCAATGAGTTTCTTTGTGTTTATGACTGATTTGTATATGTGGGTGCTATCATGTTGAGGGCATAAATATTTACAATTGTTAGATCTTGGTGGTTAGACTACTTATTTATGATAAAATGCCCTTCTCCCTCTCTTATTATAGTCTTTTAAAAAAATCTAGTTTGTCTGATATAAATTTGGCTACTCCAGCTTTCTTTTGATGACCATTAACATGATAGATAGAAGTATACTGTGGGATTTAAAAGTTAATATTCTAATGAGGGCCTACTATGGGACAGGCACTGTCTACACACTTTAAATACGTGAATATATAAGTAAATAATCCTTGTTGTACTCCTTCCATGTAGGTTTTGTTGTCCTTATTTCATATATGAGGAAACTAAGTTTCATAGCACTTAAGTAACTTATACTCAGAAGGGCACAGACCCAGTTTACTGCTAAGCTGGTATGGGACCAAGGTCAGCCTGATTGCAGAACCAATTTTTTTTTTATACTACAATGGGATTCTTAATGTGATAATGGCCTTTGACTGCTGAGGCATGGCTACCATCATTTTGTTGGAATGTTATTACTTTTTCCTAAAAGAAGTAGAGGAATCGATACTCTTCTCTCCCTATCTTTATGATTTCATGGCATAGCTACAAGATAGAAGTCATTTTTAAAAAACGCACATGAGATTGGAATGGTAGACATAGCACAAGCCTAGGGGAAAGGCACTGACATATCTTAAACCCAAATTCCAAGATGTAAGAATGCACATTACAATAAGGTTGCCCACTATCTGTGTCTTTTAAAAAATTCTCGGCATGAAGTGGTGGCAAGGTCCAGAATTGGATCTTGATGGTCTTCTAAGTCCTTGGTGACACTGACAAATGAAGTCATCAGGTCAGATTTCAACTTCCTCTTTCTAACATACCATATGATCATTAATTATTATTGTAAATTAATGTTAGGTTACATCACAGATGTTCCTGTAAATAAGATTATCAGCCCTATGTAGGCAGTTCAGTGTCCTTCTGCTTCTTGGATTACGCTCACCCCAGGAAAGTGTATTTGGCTTCAGTAATTTGGTTCTGGTTCCAGAACAGTATTTCCTGAGGCTGTTGTAGAACAGCATTTCTCAAATATGTTCCCAAGTCTGGGAGACACTCAGAAATTAGCAACACATTAGTTTCATTCGTTAGTTTATGAAAGGTTAAGAAAATATACTGCACTTAACATATCTGCTTAAATATTTAATGCTGGACAGAAATCAAGGGTTACATTTAAGTTGCTTATGTTTTTCCGACTTTATTTTATATTATTTTTTATTTTTAAAAATTAATTTATTATTTAATTTACATTCAAGTTAGTTAGCATATAGTGCAACAATGATTTTAGGGCTAGATTCCTTAATTCCCCTTACCCATTTAGCCCATCCACCATCCCACAACCCCTCCAGCAAACCTCAGTTTGTTTTCTATACTTAAGAGTCTCTTATGTTTTCTCCCTCTCCCTGTTTTTATACTATTTTTGTTTCCCTTCCCTTATGTTCATCTCTTTTGTATCTTACAATCCTCCTATGAGTGAAGTCATATGATATTTGTCTTTGTCTGACTAATTTCACTTAGGGTAATACACTCTAGTTCCATCCATGTTGTTGAAAATGACAGGATTTCATTCTTGATTGCTGAGTAAATCTCCATTGTGTGTGTGTGTATGTGTATATATATAAACCACATCTTCTTTATCCATTCATCTGTTGATGGACATTTGGGCTCTTTCCATACTTTGGCTATTGTCAATAGCACTGCTATAAACATTGGGTTACTTGTGCCCTTTCAAAACAGCACACCTATATCCTTTGGATAAATACCTAGTAGTGCAATTGCTGGGTCGTAGGGTAGTTCTAGTTTTAATTTTTTGAGGAAGCTCTATACTGCTTTCCAGAGTGACTGTACCAGTTTGCATTTCTACCAGCAGGGCATAAGAGATCTTCTTTCTCCACATCCTCACCAACATCTGTCATTGCCACCTGAGTTGTTAATTTTAGCCATTCTGACAGGTGTGAGGTGGTATCTCAATGAGGTTTTGATTTGTATTTCCATGATGATGAGTGAAGTTGAACATTTTTTCATGTCTGTTAGTCATCTGGATGGTTTTTTTTGGAAAAGTGTTTATTCATGTCTTTTGCCCATTTCCTCATTGGATATTTGTTTTTTGGGTGTGAGTTTGATACGTTCTTTATAGATTTTGGATACTGACCCTTTATCTGCTATGTTATTTTCAAATGTCTTCTCCCATTCCATCGGTTGTCTTTTAGTTTTGCTGATTGTTTCCTTCACTGTTGATATTTTTATTTTGGTGAGGTCCCAATAGTTCGTTTTTATTTTCATTTCCCTTGCCTCCAGAGATATGTTGAGTAAGAAGTTGCTGCAGATGAGATCAAAGATTTTTCCTGCTCTTACAGGATTTTGATGGCTTCCTGTCTTCCATTTATGTCATTCATCCATTTTGAGTTCATTTTTGTATATGGTATAAGAAAGTGGTCCATGTTCATTCTTCTGCATGTTGCTGTCCAGTTTTCCCAGCACCATTTGTTGAAGAGACTGTCTTTATTCCACTGGATATTCTTTCCTGCTTTGTCAAAGATTAGTTGGCCATACGTTTATGGGTCTATTTCTGGGTTCTCTATTCTGTTCCATTGATCTGAGTATCTGTTTTTGTGCCAGTACCATACTGACTTGATGATTACAGCTTTGCAATACATCTCAAAGTCCAGAATTGTGATGCCTCCAGCTTCGGTTTTCTTTTTCAAGACTGCTTTGGCTATTCAGAGTCTTTCTAAACAAAGCTTAGGATTGTTTGTCCTAGCTCTGTGAAGAATGCTAGTGTTATTTTGATCGGGGTTATTAATTGCTTATTACATATCATGAGGCACCTGGGTGGCTTAGTCCATTGAGTGTCTGACTTCAGCTCAGGTCATGATCTCACAGTTTGAGGCTTTGAGCTCTGTGGGGGCTCTGTGCTTACAGCTTGGAGCCTGGAGTCTGCTTCAGATTCTGTGTCTCCCTCTCTCTCTCTCTCTCCCATTCCCTTGCTCACATTCTGTCTCATTCTATGTCAAAAATAAATAAAATATTAAAAAATTTAAGTTGCTTATTACATATCTGAGTGGAGATGTCCAGGGAGCAAGTAGATAAGAGCCAGGCACTCAGGGGTAGAAATCAGATTTAGAGATAAATGTTACGGAATTAATCAGCATATGGATATCTTTTTTTAAGTTTTTATTGTGATAAAATCACTTAAAATGGGACCTATTCTTTTAACACATATTAAGTGTACAATACATTATTGTTGACTACAGGTGCGATGTTGTACAGCAGGTATCTAGATCTTACTCAGTGGAAACTTTATGCCTGTCGATTAATAACTCCCCATTTCCCCCTCCCCCATAGTCCCTCATAGACCACCATTCCAGTCTTTGATCTTAGCATATAGGTTTTTTTCTAATGCTATAGCCCTCTCCCAAATGTAGATAACGAGAAGAGGGCTGACCTAGACCTGGAACACCAGTGGGAAACATGACTCTAAGGCATAATAAAATCACATTAAATAACATGGAAAGCGTTAAAACATATGGGGGATATATTATTATTTTAAAACTTGAAAATTGACCTAAATAATATGAATTTACATAAAACCATACAAAGTATTCAGTGTTTTTAAATTTAATTTGGGAGCTAAAAGTTTCAAAACAGTGACAGCCTTGCTGAAAATAATGTCTCAGATTAGTGGGTTTTTACGCTCCTAACAACCCTCTTCTCAAAAGTCTATAAATAGAATACACAGACTTCTTTTATGTATTGGCTCTTCTGTTTGTGTTTTCTGTGGCACCTTCATATTTTTAGGTGTGGATGGGTGGCTTTGGCTTGAGAGGTTGAAGGGAAGACATAGAAAAGCAGAAGAAAGAAATAAAAATGCAAAATTCTATGAGCAAGGGGACACATTCATAGGCAAACATACAAATCTAGAAGAAGAAGTTGATAAGCAAAATGATTAAAGCATGTATCATTTGAAGGAAACAATGTTAAAATACATTCATTGAGGCCCATACTTGATGGGAGACAATTCGGTTGTAACGGGTCATGTCTTTTGAAGGTACATCTTTTCCCTGACTTATAGAAACTGATTTTTCTTCAGGTGGTCATCTAACATGTTGGGGGAAAAAAAACTCACTGACGATGAGAATAGATCTTTTTAGTTCTCTTTAGGTTAAAAAAATTTTTTTTGATTTATTTATTTTTGAGAGAGAGAGAGACAGTGTGAGCAGGGGAGGGTCAGAGAGAGAGGGAGACACAGAATCGGAAGACAGGCTCTAGGCTCTGAGCTAGCTGTCAGCACAGAGCCCGACGCGGGACTCGAACCCACAAACCGTGAGATCATGACCCAAGCCGAAGCTGGACACTTAACCGACTGAGCCACCTAGATGCCCCCTCTTTTATATTTTTCAGAATCTTTCTCAGATGATTTCTCCTAGGTTTCCAGACTCCTATCCTACCTGGTCTTCTCTATTGAAAAAAAAAATCCTCAGGCCAATTTACACCAAATACATCATTCATTTATTTATTCACTGATAGATGATTAGTTTATTCATTCAACAAATATTCATTGAACATTTACTATCTCATAGGTACTTCTCTAGCTCTAGAGATAGAGGCATACACAAAATTTACAAAAAGTTCTGCCTCCATAGAATTTATATTCAAGTTGGAAGCAGGGAGAAGGAGTTAGAAAATAAATAAATAAATAAAAATAAGGCACAGGTGGCAGATGGTGGTACATGCTACAGAAAAAAAGTCAAGGAACCAGTGGGGTGGTGGTGGAGTTGAATGTTAAATAGGGTCATCAGGGAAGACATCACTGACATTTGAGCAGCTATCAGGTGGTAATGAAGAGAGCTGGGTGGGTATCCGAGGGAATGTACTCTAGTATCTTTGCTAGAGTACTAGGGAGAAAGAAGTGTTCAACTCAAAGAAATAAAAAGTTAATAATGGCGTTTCAGATGACAACTAGGGAGATGGCTGTGGAGCAAAGGCCTAATGGGAATCCTGCAGGTTGTGCTAGGTCACTGCCAACATGCCAGGGGGAGGGCCACACTGGGGGAGGGGTTTTGAGTAATTCCATACAAAGGTGAAGGCTCTGCTATGGGGCAAGTGACAGTCAATGAATGGATCGATTGTAAAAAGTTGAAGGTTCCCAGGGACAGGATAGAATTCCAGAAGGCATATCAACATCATCCAGAAGAGAGAGAAAACTATATATGACAAGAATTCATTTTTTGCAAAATCATTCTTCTTACTATTAAGTTGTCTTCTTTCAGCAATGCCTATTTATTTATTTATTTAGTATTGTTTTCTTTTTGAGAGAGACAGAGGGGGGGGGACACAGAATCTGAAGCAGAGCTTTCAGCACAGAGCCTGAAGCGGGGTTTGAGCTTATGAACCATGAGATCATGACCTGAGCTGAAGTTGAACACTTAACCAACTGAGCCACCCAGGCGCCTCTGCAGTGACTCTTTAGACCTTTGAATCTGTGTTGGGTCTGGGCATTATTTGATTCCTTCGTCATTCTAATAGTGATTCTGGGTTAACCTTTTTTTTTTTTTTAACCCTATGAGTTAAAAATTTTTTAAAGCTTATTTATTTTTGAAAGAGAGAATGGGGGAGGAGCAGAGAGAGAGAGGGAGACACAGAATCTGAAACAGACTCCAGGCTCCATGCTGTCAGCACAGAGCCTGATGCAGGGGTTGTACCCACAAACCGTGAGATCATGGCCTGAACTGAAGTCAGATGCTTAACTGACTGAGCCACCCAGCATCCCTGAATTAACCTTCTTGATAAATGTTAGAAGGATAACTGAAGAGGTCTGCCTAGGTTGGTGGAAGAAGTGAGTGAAAACCAGGAGTGGCTCCTAATATTTCTGATGTGATATCCTGACGCCTGGGTCTCCAGCCTTTTCTTCATGAACTCCAGGTAATTTTGTCTCTGGCACCAAGATAAGGTGTTTAGAGTTGGCAAAATTCTCTGTCCTACGTAGTCGTATCTCTTATGGTCTGTTTGTCAACACCCGTTGTCTGAATGTCCCCCGTGGTTCCCCATGGTACCATGTCATTCAGTTAGTTAACTCTTTGTTCCTCTAGATGTCCCCAGTTGGGATCATCATGTTAACTGTGTAGATTGTGCCAAGTATAAGGGCACCTAGCCAAGGGTGCATATTGGAGCTACACTCCACTTGTGGTTTGTTTGCCAAGCCATGTACCCTGTCATGGAGCAGTATCCATCTGGAGAAGGAGGTATCCCTTTCTGTTACTCAGAAGCATCCTGTGTTGGTCAGCCATGTTCCCTTGTGGCTGCAATCAGTCAAAAGGGCTGCCTTTTCAAATTCATACAGTGGAAACTTGAGGGTAGCAGTGACCCAGTTCCAGTTTTCAATGACATCTTCAAAGGACACCTCAACCCCTCTCTCTCTTTACGTGCCCAAGCAGACATATCCATTGGATCTTGTGCATTTGTATGGTTACATGCACATCCCTTGTCTGTGATTAAAAAAAAAACTTATTTAGTTTCTCAAATTCTGTTTCATCAGAGCTGTTGGCTATAATTTTATGGGGAGCAAGGCAAGGTTATTTTCTACCCAGTTACTTCAGAATGAGTGACTAGCACTGAAGTAAAACCAGGTCTGGTTTCTACTCCTCTTTTGGTGTTTGACTAAATCTTAGGATTATAGTGATAAAGAGTGCCTTGCCAGCCCATCTTACCTCTAGAAAATGCTTTACCTAAGTCATTTCAAACAGGGTTAGTTACTTTATATAGGATCAGAAAAAAAGGTTTGGAGTGAGAAATCATGGCTGAGTCTGAAGGCCAAGTTCTGAGTGGTAGATGAGGGGCAGGTTTGTGATGGAAGCATCTGGACTTGCTCCCAAAACAGCGAAGTGGGCTGCTCTTTCACTCTTATGTGAGCGAGGAATTATATTTGCCTCATCATTTGGGGCTTAAGAGCCAGGGCTCTGGAGCCAGATTTCTAAGATTTGAATTTAAATTCTACCCCTTACCTGCCATATGAACTTGAGTATTTCCCTTAGCTGCTCTGTGATTGAGTTTTCTCATCACCATTACTGACATCTTTATCACCAGTACCCCCAGTACCACCATCATTATCATCTAATTCTGGCCCTTGCTCCTTTAGCGGCTTTCCCCTACAGCTGGATACTGAGCTCCTTTTGTCTGTAGTTCTTTCCCTCGCTATATATTACTGCCTGCCAAGTTATTCTTTCCCTCCCTCTATATATTGCCTGCCAAATTATTCCCAAGCACCAGATTGGGCTTTCCTCGGTGTCTGGGTTCCTCCTGAGTAGATATCCTGGATACAGGCTGTTGCAATTCAATTGGATCCAAAATTAACAGACTGTGTTCCCTACAGGAGGAGAGAGTTAGGGGTTTAATGTGTTCAGAAAAATAAACTCATAATTTGGATAAGAAGAAAATACCACTCTTAACAATCTTTGTGAACTTATTTGGATTGGGGTTTAGAGAAAATACACAGACATATGTGCATCATAAAAATCACAGCTATCATTTTTCGGGGATATTCTATGCAGTAGGTAAAGACTGGATTTTTCAATCTTAGGGATCCAGCTAGATAGATATGCTAATAAGGAAATATGAGGAAACTGAAATGCATAGCAATGATAACTTTGTAAAGGGTCGTGTTAATTCATGCTCTTTCTCTGTTATAATTTTCTCCTGTATATTGGTTTGACCATTTTGCCTGACCTCCGGATGCCCAATATATGTGTATAAAGCATAATTTCACCATAGATGGTAAAAGCAACTTTTTATTCAGTTAACATATTATTTTATTACTACGAAAGTAACGCATAATCAATATGCAACATTTTGAAACAATAGATAAGTAAATTGCTGAAGGTCATGCTGATCTGATCCGATAAGTGGCAAAGTCAAGGCTCCATCTTCCTTGGGAATGTCAACCAGTTTTATATGACACCATTACCCTATGTTGGCTGACTCACACACAGGGTCAAATTCATTATTGTTTAACATCCTGACACATCTCAGTTCAGGGTGCTTGTTTGTTTTGTGCAATTCCATCTGTCATTAACAGGTTAACAGTATGGAACTTTTCTTGGCCAAATAGTCAGTTTGGGGGATAGTAACATCCTTGTGTTAGCAAGTGTAACTGGAAAGGCCAGTGATGCAAATGAAATTGATGTTCATACATGATGAATTGGCTTCTTTTAAGGAATATCTAGTCATCTTTAAAGTCATATCTAGCTTTATGGCAATGCTGTCATATAATAAGCCTATTTTGTAAATTTTTTGTGTACTGTTTGACCGGGGGTGGGGGGAGGGGGTGTCACAGTTCACCCCCCACTTCACTTGTAGTTCCCCAAACTCTGCTCCTGCTAAGGGGGTGTTCATTTCATTTCATTTTCTTTTTCTTGCACTTTTTTCTTTTTATTTTATTTTATTTTTTTATTTTTTCTAAGATTTTATTTATTTTTTTTATAATAGTTTATTGTCAAATTGGTTTCCATATAACACCGAGTGCTTCTCTCATTTCATTTTTCTTTCTTTTTTTTTTCATTTTCTTTGAGAATTATACTTTGAAATGATTCTAGATATATGTCATCCCATTTAGTTTCCTTGGTAAATATTGGTTTGCTTCTCTTTTTAGTCATAATTAAATTCAATATAAGCCCTATAAAGTCTTCCTTTGACTCTTGGTTACTCCTCTTACTGATGTGTCAGTTTCATCATGTTATTTAATGTCTTTGAGCTTACATTTTCTCACCTATAAAATGGAAATAATAAAGTGTTCCTCAGAGGTTCATTGTAAATATTAAATGTTACATCAGCAGCAGTGTCTACTGCTCAATAAATCTGAGTCTGCAGTCTCATATTCAAAATTCTGAAATCCAAAAGTTGTGAAAATTATTTTCTTGAAACCCTCTTGGTAGCAAAACCTCAACTGTCTGTTCTGATTTTACTTGGCAGAAAATTTCATCTGCTCACGTGAGGTTATTTATGGTCTTTATCCTATTCTTTGTGAATATTTGTAGGTTTTGCTGCATAAACATAAGTGTTTGATTACTTGTGCTGTTTCAGATCCTTCTAGGGGAGTTACATAATATACATTTTACTAATTTTATAAAATGGAAAAATTCCTGAATTCTGAAACACAACATGGCCCCAAGGATTTCTGATATGGGATTTTAGGCTTATATTTCTTTCCTGGTTTCAGAATGGCTGAATATAAAAAAAAATTTCTTGGTATTGGCTTATTGTAGTTAATAGCACATGTGGTCATTTTGATAGAATAATCTTTAGAATTTTTTCCAAAAATTTTGATGGGATATTTTCACATTGTTTGAACTAAGATTTATGACTATGACCTGTTAACTACCTCAGGGTTCAGACTTGGCAAAGATTCTAAGACCTAGAACCTAATGGGTCTTCTGGTAACAATGGAATACTACATGGCAATGAGAAAGAATGAAATTTGGCTATTCGTGGCAATGTGGATGGAACTCGAGGGTGTCATGCTAAGTGAAATAAGTCAGGTAGAAAAGGCCAGATACCATATGTTTTCACTCATAAGTCTAACAGGAGAAACTTAATAGAGGACCATGGGGAGGGGAAGGGGGGAAAAGAGTTAGGGAGAGGGAGGGAGGCAAATCATGAGAGACTCTTGAATACTGAAAACAAACTGAAGGCTGAAGGGG
>PISW01016417.1:0-13280 GCA_004023785.1 Mungos mungo | reverse complement strand
TTTTTTATTATTATTATGTTTTAGTAGGTGCCCAGCAAGGAGCCCAACACAGGGCTTGAACTCACAATCCCTAGATCAAGACTGAAGCTGAGATCAAGAGCTGGATGCTTAACCTACTGAGCCACCCAGGTGTCCCTGTATTCTTTTTTAAAAAATTAATTTATTTATTTTGAGAGAGAGAGAGAGAGAGAGAGAGAGACAGAGCACACAAACGGCAGAGAGGCAAAGAGGGTAGGAGAGAGAATCTTCAGCAGGCTCCGCACTGCTAGCACAGAGCCCAAGTGGGGTTCGAACCCATGAACCATGAGTTGAAGTCAAGAGCCAGATGCTTATTAACCAAATGAGCCTCCCAGGTGCCTGTATTTCATTATTTTACATTTGAATGCCAGAATTACATTTCAGTTGCCTTTGAGGAAGCAAATGTTTGTAGGTTTTTAAAATTCTTTTGTTTTTGTATTTTGTATTTTAATTTTTTAATTTTTATGTTCTTTTATTTATTTTTGAGACAGGGAGAGACAGCGCAAACAGGGGAGGGTCAGAGAGATAGGGAGACACAGAATGTGAAGCAGGCTCCAGGCTCTGAGCTAGCTGTCAGCACAGAGCAGACACGGGGCTCGAACCCATGAACCATGAGATCATGACCTGAGCCGAGGCCAGACTATTAACCAACTGAGCCACCCAGGCGCCCCTGTTTTTGTGTTTCTTAATGATCAGGCATTACTTGAGTTGACCAAAATCTGTGGATGACACAAGCATAGCAACATGACTCACCGGTATCTTCCTGTTGGTTTGAAATGTAGGACGTTTGGACGTGGTCAGCAACGAGAGGCAGAGGTGCTAACTGGCTCTCAGCTACTAGAAACACCTTGCCGCAAAGATCACGGCCACACTTCCCATTATCAGGGATGGAACACGCAGGTAAAGGCGTCTGTCCCAACTGTGCAGTTGCAATTCTCACCTGTGTAAGTGAGCAGACACATCAGGCAGCAGATGAGTTCCAGGGCCAGGATGGCCAGGATGAGGTCAAGGTACAGCCTGCTGGGCTCCGGGAAGGAATGCTGCACGCACAGCACCAGGAGAAGAGCAGTGCTGCCTGAGGAAGAGAGAGACAGGCGAGTCAGCAGGGCGCAGTGCTGGCCCCCACGGGGCCCCATGTACACTGAGCAGGGAAGGGAGCCAAAGGATAAAAGCCCCAAGTTGCTGCTCTCTTGAGGAAAAATACCCAACACACCTAAAAGTTAATGGTGCCCCATAATACTTAAAAGCTAACAAATGATTTTTGCTTTATAAAATTATTCACAATGGCATTGCGATGAGTCTCATGTGCATTTATTTTATTTATTTAAAAAATTGGTTTTAAAAATTTGTGTGTGTGTGTGTTTTATTTTTCAGAGACAGAGAGAGACAGTGAGAGCAGGGGATAGGTCAGAGAGAGAAGGAGCCATAGAATCCAAAGCAGGCTCCAGGCTCTGAGCTGTCAGCACAGAGCCCCAGCCCACGATCCGTGAGATCATGACCTGAGCTGAAGCCAGACGCTCAACCGACTGAGCCATCCAGGCGCCCCTAAAAAAATTGTTTTTAATGTTTATTCATTTTTGAGAGAGATAGAGTGTGAGCCGGAGATGGGCGAGAGAGAGGGAGACACAGAATGTGAAGCAGGCTCCAGGCTCTGAGCTGTCAGCACAGAACCTGACATGGGGCTTGAACCCACGAGTGATGAGGTGGTGACCTGAGCTGAAGTCTTAACGGACTGAGCCACTGAGTCTCATGTGCATTTAAAAAGGGATGCATGGATCAAGAAGATGTGGTTTATATACACAATGGAGTACTACATGGCAATGAAAAAGAATGAAATATGGCCATTTGTAGCAAAGTGGATGGACCTCGAGGGTGTCATGCTAAGCGAAATAAGCCAGGCAGAGAAGGACAGATACCATATGTTTCCATTCATAGGTCTAACAGGAGACACCTAACAGAGGACCATGGGGAGGGGAAAGGGGAAAAAAGAGTTAGGGAGAGGGAGGGAGGCAAATCATAAGAGACTCTAGAATACTGAAAACAAACTGAGGGCTGAAGGGAGAGGGGGAGGAGGATGGGGGGTGATGGGCATGGAGGAGGGCACTTGTGGGGAAAAGCACTGGGTGTGATATGGAAACCAACTTGACAATAAACTATAACTAGAAAAAAAAGAGGAAAAAATGAATAAAAAGGGATGCAGTTTGTAGAACTCTGCATTATCCCAGTTCTTCAGAAGCCAGAGGCATTTGAGGACCCTGGTTGCCCATTCTGGTGACAAGGCAACACCACAGAACTGCCCTGAGGCTAACTAGGTGGCAGTTATCCGCACCATCTGGGTGGAATTCCAGGACACGCTGAGGTTCCGGTTCCGTTGCTAACTGCGGACAAATGACCTGTGCTCCTCACCTTCCTCGTATGAAGAAAGGGGATGCCAGCACCTTCCTCACAGCGCTGCTGTGAGGCATAAGTGAATTAATATGTGAAAAATACTTAAAATGGCAAGTATTTGATAAATATGGGCCATTCCCCCACTCGTCGCCTGGTTCAGCAAACCTATTATTTGGTTTTGAGACCATTAACCTTATTCTGTACTTGTATTTTGAAAAATACAACACAGAAGAACAATAAAATTCTGGAACAAAGAGCCCAGGTCTTGCCATAACATAGGGTATGATGGAGTCCGCCAGGGGACCTGCTTGGCGGAAGGGCCGTATTGCAAAGTGCAGGCAACTGTGAAGATTCCATGAAACCAGGATTATGCTGCTGCCGCCGCCGAATACCTGCTAGGCCCTGTTAGTTCACTTCCTCCTCCACCAGAGTTTCCGTGACAAATATTACTTTCCCAACTTTATAGAGGAAAAGTATCAGGATGAAGCGAATCACTGTCTTGACAATATTATCAGCAATAAAAACAATAGTCACACTCATCTGATTAGCTGGGCATTCTCTATCCTCATAGATTTACCTCTTTATTCTTCATATAAGGCAAAAATACTTAAAGAAAACAGAAACAAAGTGAATACCTGCCCCGATCTCTTTGGTTTTCTGGGTCCTTCCTTATATGAGCAACATAAAAGTGATGCCATTTGTGATTACAGTAAGGGTCCAATTGCTTAGAAACAGATTAAGGGTCATGGGGCGCAAGAATTTGAAAGTGAGAGGGAAGGTAAAGATCAGACTATCCTTTGGTGGGCTTCAAAAATATTCTTTACAGACTGGTCACTTGACAAACTGAACATTATTCTTGTCATAATGTAGAGAAGTTAAACATGGGTTTTTGCTTTGATCTTTGTGGTGGCAGGAGAGGTCACAGTGACATCTTCCGGCCCCAAACAAGTACTACACATCAGCAGTTCAACATACAAGCCAAGCTCCTCCTCAGGGAGCAGTAAAAATGTCGCCCCTTTCACGAGGAGTCAAAATCGCCATCTCTGTAATATGCTTCTTTCTGGGTCACAGCATGGCCCTGCAGCTTCCACCGGCAACATCACCGAGTGGATGAACCTGCAGCCTGCCCCTTTGAGAAAATGTACTGACAATCTCCCAACAAGAGTCCAAGGCCAGATGGCTTTCCAGGGGAATTCTACCAAGCACTTAGAGAGTTAACACCTATCCTTTTGAAGCTGTTCCAAAATGATGTGAAAGTAAAACTTCTAAACTCATTCTATTAGGCCAGCATTCCCTGGATTTCAAACCCAGACAAAGACCCCACTGAAAAGGAGAACCACAGACCAAATTTCTTGATGGAACATGGATGCAAAATTTCTCAACAAGATGCCAGTAACCAGATCCAACAATACATTAAAAGAATTATTCACCACGATCCAGTGGGATTTATTCCTGCGATGCAGGGCTGGTTCAATATCCACAAATCAATGTGATACAGCACATAGTGAAAGAAAGGATAAGAATTACATGATCCTCTCAATAGACGCAGTAAAAGCATATGGAAGGGATGCCTGGGTGGCTCAGTTGGCTAAGCATCTGACTTGGGCTCAGGTCATGATCTCATGGTTCATGGGTTCAAGCCCCGTATCAGGCTCTGTGCTGATAGCTCAGAACCTGGTACCTACTTCAGATTCTGTCTCCCTTTTCTTTGCCCCTCTCCTGTTTGCACTATGTCTCTTTCTCTCTCAGAAAGAAGGAAAGAGAGAGAGAGAGAGAGAGAGAGAGAGAGAAAGAGCATATGATAAAAAACAGCATCTTTTCTTAATAAAAACCCTCAAGAAAGTAGGGATAGAAGGATCATACCTCAAGATCATAAACACCATATATGAAAGGCCCACAGATAATATCATCCTCAATAGGGAAAAACTGAGAGCTTTCCCCCTAAGGTCAGGAACATGACAACGATGTTCATTTTCTGAACTGTTATTCAACGTGACGTTGGAAGTCTTAGCCTCAACAATCAGATAACGCAAAGAAATAAAAGGTATCCGAATTGGCAAGGAGGAAGTCAAACTTTCACTAATCACAGATGACATGATATTCTATGTGGAAATCCTAAGACTCCATCAAAAAACTACTAGAACTGAACCATGAATTCAGCAAAGTTGCAGGATATAAAACCAATGTACAGAACTTGGTTGCATTTCTATACACCAATAATGAAGCAGTAGAAAGAGAAATCAAGGAGTCAATCCCATTTACAATTGCACTGAGAACCATAAAATACCTAAAATAAATCTCACCAAAAAGGTGAAAAATCTGTACACTGAAAACTATAGAAAGCTTATGAAAGAAATTGAAGAAGACAGCAAATAGTGAAAAAAATATTTCATGCTCCCGGATAATATTGTTAAAATGTCGGTAGTACCCAAAGCAATCTACATATTCAATCCAATCCCCATCCAAATACCACCAGCATTCTCCACAGAGCTGGAGCAAACAATTTTAAAATTTATACGGAACCAGAAAAGATCCAGAATAGCCAAAGCAATCCTGAAAAAGAAAACCAAAGCTGGATGCATCGCAATTCTGGACTTCAAGCTGTGTTACCAAACTGTAATCATCAAGACAGTACTGTACTGGCACAAAATTAGACACTTAGATCAATGGAACAGAATAGAGAACCCCGAAATGGACCCACAAACGTATGGCCAACTAATCTTTGACAAAGCAGGAAAGAATATCCAATGGAAAAAAGACAACCTTCAGCAAATGGTGCTAGGAAAACTGGACAGTGACATGCAAAAGTACGAACCTGGACCACTTTCTTACACCGTACACAAAAATAAACTCAAAATGGATGAAAGCTGTAAATGTAAGAAAAGAAGCCATCAAAATCCTGGAGAAGAAAACAGGCAACAAACCTTTTGACCTCGGTCATAGCAACTTCTTACTTGACATGTCTCTGGAGGCAAAAGAAACAACAAAATGAACTATTGGGATCTGATCAAGATAAAAAGCTTCTGCAGAGCGAAGGAAACAATCGGGAAAACTAAAAGGCAACTGATGGAATGGGAGAAGATATTTGAAAATGACATATCAGAAAAAAAGTATCCAAAATCTATAAAAAACGCAGCACCCCAAAAAAAAATAATCCAGTGGGCAAAAGACACGAATAGACATTTTTCCAAAGAAGACATCCAGATGGCTAACAGACACATGAAAAAATGCTCAACATCACTCATCACCAGGAAAATACAAATCAAAACCACAATGAGATACCACCCCACACCTGTCAGCAAGGCTAATATTAACAACTCAGGCAACAACAGATGTTGGCGAGGATGCGGAGAAAGAGAATCTCTGTTTCACTGCTGGTGGGAATGCAGACTGGTGCAGCCACTCTGGGAAACAGGATGGAGATTCCTCAAAAAATTAAAAATAGAACTACCCTAGGACTCAGCGATTACACTACTAGGAATTTATCCAAAGGATACAGGAGTGCTGTTTCGAAGGGGCACATGCAACCTGATGTCTATAGCAGCGCTATTAACAATAGCCAAAGTATGGGAAGAGCCCAAATGTCCATCAACTGATGAATGGATAAAGAAGATGTGGTGTATATATATACAATGCAGTATTACTTAGCAATCAAAAAGAATGAAATCTTGCTATTTACAACAACGTGGAACTATAGTGTACTATGCTAGGTGAAAGACAAATATCGTATGATATCACTCATATGTGGATTTTAAGAAACGAAACAGATGAACACAGGGGAAGGGAAGCAAAAATAATATAAAAGCAGGGAGACAAAACATAAGAGACGATTAAATACAGAGAACAGGGGCGCCTGGGTGGCTCAGTCAGTTAAGCGTCTGACTTCAGCTCAGATCATGATCTCAGAGTCCGTGGGTTCGAGCCCCATGTCAGGCTCGAACAGGAGCCTGGAGCCTGTTTCAGATTCTGTGTCTCCCTGTCTCTGCCCCTCCCCTGCTCACTCTCTCTCTCTCTCTCTCTCTCTCTCTCTCTCTCTCTCTCTCTCTCTCTCTCAAAATAAAATAAAGACATAAAAAATTTTTTTTTAAAAATACAGAGAACAAATAGGGTTGTTGGTGGAATGTGGGGGAGGGGATGGGCTAAATGGACAATGGGGCTTAAGGAGGACACTTATTGGGATGAGCACTGGGTGTTATATGTAAGTGATGAATCATAAATTCTATTCCTGAAATCATTATTACACTATATGTTAACTAACATATGGATTTAAATAAAATAATGAGTAAGAATAAGAAAACATACTAATAGAGCATGGAAAAAATTAAATTCTGCAGAGCTGTTTTTCTAGGGAAAAAATTAATTTCAAAATGTCTAAGCATTTATTCTGGACTCAAATTGAAAAAGAAGGCCTTTTGTGGGAGGCAAACCGAGAAACAGACTCTTAACTCTACAGAACACACTGATG
Source organism: Mungos mungo (assembly GCA_004023785.1). NCBI lineage: Eukaryota > Metazoa > Chordata > Mammalia > Carnivora > Herpestidae > Mungos > Mungos mungo. Next base: position 6,409 of record PISW01016417.1, on the reverse strand, counting down.
GTTACAGAGGCAAAGAGAGGTAGGGAGATGGGGAGATGGGTGGTGAGGGCTCGGGAGTGCACTTGTCATGAGCTGATGCTGTATGTATGCATGATGATGTATGGAAGCGTTGAATCACTATACTGTACACCTGAAATGACCGTAACACTGGATGCTAACTATATGGGAATTAAAATTAAATTAAAAATTCAGGGCATCTCACTGGCTCAGAAAAAAAAATCTACCTTGAAGGGTAGAGGGAAAATTTTTTTCCCTCCCCTATAATAACAAACACAGATGTCAAAGGAAAATTAAAGCTATATTATTTACCAAAATTTTTTTAATGTTTATTTATTTTTGAGAGGGAGAGAGACAGAGTGCAAGTGGGGGAAGGGGCGAGAGAGAGGGAAACACAGAATCCAAACAGACTTCAGGCTCTGAGCTGTCAGCACAGAGCCTGATGCGGGGCTCGAACCCAGGGACCGTGAGACCATGCCCTGAGCTAAAGTCGGATGCTTAACTGACTGAGCCACCCAGGGGCCCCAAGACTATAATATATTGTTTAAAAAGCCTCAAGACATTAAGGTGATCCCAACTTTAGTGGCCACCACACATCATTCTCACAAAAATGAGAGAATATATTTGATTATAAGAAGTCAAACATCATGTTTTGCTATCATTTCTGCCGCGGAAGCGGGCCACAGGCAAGCTGAGCCAGACTTACCAGTGGAGTGTATCATCAGTGCAAGTCCTTTAAGATGCCTCGTCGATAGGTAGATCATGTTATAGCCCCGGTTTCGTACTTTGTTGTGGTGATACTGGATGTAGCGTTCAAGAAGAAAGTGCAGAATCCACAAAATGACTTTTCCAAGGATTATGACTGTCTGAACTTTCAACGGGTTTGTATAGTTTCCTGGGCACTTGTCCTCAATTGGATTAGGGTAAGAACAAAGTATACCTGTTAAAAATGCCAAAATGACAAACACAACCTGGTGGAAAGGAGAGCAGTAGGATTAATATTCAGTATTTGGAATTAAGAAATAATAACCACCATCCCAGCACCTTCTCATACCTATGACTTTTGCTGTCCTATTTTTATAAAAGAATTCAAAAACTTTTTTGTGCCTTTTTACAAACATTTTAAGCAGAAAATTTGGAGAAAAATTTACAGGAAGTTTGGAAAGAAATCACAAATAAAAATCACCCCAAATCCATCTAACAGAGATGAGTACTTAATGTTAAACAGTTTTCTGCCCACTTTTCTTTTATTGAAAAGAGGAAAAACTATTAATTCAGTGCCTCAAAGATAACTAATAAAAAGCATCATCTAAAAAACTTTATTTCTAGGTGGGTCAGATAAGCATTCGACTCTCAGTGCTGGCAGCACGAACAATGCTTGGGACTCTCCCTCTCTCTCTGCCCTTCACCTGCTCACGTTTCTCTCTCAAACTAAATAAATAAACTTAAAAAAAAATCCTTAAAAAATAAAATATATGTGATCTGTCAAAGTGATTTGTCAAGTTTGCTATGGCAATTCACGATGCCTATTATCATAAAGCAAATAGTTGAAAGGTCACCATATTCCCTAAACTGTAAAATATTGTACATTGGGACCAAGTTGATCCATCAGTTTGTTCTCTATAATTAAGAGTCTCTTGGTTTGCCTGTCTCTCTTTTTTTTCCCTTTGTTCATTTGCTTCTTAAATTCCACATGAGTGAAATCACAGGGTATTTGTCCTTCTCTGGCTATTTCACTTAACATAATACTTTCTAGTTGCATCCATGTCATTGCAAATGACAAGATTTCATTCTTTTTTTTTTTTCTTTCGATTTCATTCTTTTTTATGGCCAAGTAATATTCCATTTGTGTGTGTATGCGTGCGTGTGTGTGCGTGCGCACCACCTCTTCTTTCTTCATTCATCAATTGATGGATACTTGGGCTGTTTCCATAATTTGCCTATTGTAAACAATACTGCTATAAACATCAGGGTGCATGTATCACTTTGAATTAGTATTTTTGTATTCTTTGGGTAAATACCAGTAGTGCAATTGCTGGACTATAGGGGAGTTCTATTTCAAATTTTTGAGGAACCTCCACACTGTTTTCTAGAGTGTCTGCACCAGTGTACATTCCCACCAACAGTGCATCCATAGCCTCACCTACACCAGTTGAACGTCTTTCCATTTCTTTGTGTCCCCTTCAGTTTCTTTCATCAGTGCTTTATCCTTTCCAGAGTACAGCTCTTTCTTCGGTTAGCTTTACTCTTAGGTATCTGATGGGTTTTGGTGCAACTGTAAATGGGATTGGTTCCTTAATGTCTCTTTCTGCTGCTTCATTATTGGTATACAGAAATGCAACAGATTCCTGCATGCTGATTTTGTATCTCATGACACTACTGAATTCGTGTATAGGTCCTAGCAGTTTTTTGGTGGAGTCTTTCGGGTTTTCTGCGTTTTCTTTATAGAGCGTCATGTTGTCTGCAGTGAGTTTGACTTCTTCCTGGTTGATTTGGATGACTTTTATTCTTGCTGTTATCTGACTGCTGTGGCTAGGACTTCCAGCACTATGTTGAAAAGAAGTGGTGAGAACAGACGTCCCTGTGAATGTATCACGGACAACATTGTTCTTGACTGTAGAGGAGAAGCTCAGTTTTTTTCCCACTTAGGATGATGTTAGCTGTGGGTTTTTCACATATGGCATTTATTATGCTGAGGTATATTCCCTCTAAACCTACTTTGTTGAGGGTTTTTATCATGAATGGATGTTGTAATTTGTCAAAACCTTTTTCTGCATGACTGAAATGATCATATAGTTCTTTTCATTTTTTAAATTAATCTGATGTATCACACTGATTGATTTGGGAATACTGAACCACCCTGGCAACCCAGGAATAAATACCACTTGATCGTGGTGAATGACTTTTTTAACATAGTGTTGGATTCAGTTTGCTAGTATTTCTGCATCTATGTTCATCAGAGATATTGGCCTGTAGTTCTTTTTTTTTTGATGGTGTCTTTATCTGGTTTTGGTATCAGGGTACTACCGGTATTTTTCTTGTTTTTTAACACAATAGTTTTAGTCCTAAAACTAGGGCAATTGATCCCATAGTATCATAGGCAAGCAACTTAATATAGAGGTTTTTTTTAAGTGATATGTGTGTGTTTGTGTGTATGTGGGGGGGGGGTATATATACATAAAGAGTATGTCACAAAAATTGAGGAGTATATTATAAAAAAAAGTAAGAAGAAAAACAGGCCATCGTGCAGGGATCAGGAGGCCAACTCTGCATGTGGTGGCACCAGGAAGGAAGTGCTTCAGTTGATAATCTGGGGATCTGAAGCCATGGCCGAACTATGTCACACTTACACAATCTACACAAGGAAAAAAGACACATCTATCTCCTCAGGATATTTGTTCTTTTCTTTTCTTCTTCTTTTTTTAATATTTTTTTAAGTTTTTTTTTTAAATCTTTATTTATTTTTGAGAGAGAGAGACAGAGTGTGAGCAGGGCAGGAACAGAGAGAAAGGGAGATACAGAATCTGAAGCAGGTTCCAGGCTCTGAACTGTCAGCACAGAGCTTCACGCGGGGCTTGAACTCATGAACTGTGAGATCATGACCAGAGCTGAAGCTGGACACTTCACCGACTGAGCCACCCAGGTGCCCCATCGGTTCTTAATTCAAGTCTACACAGTGCGTGTCACTGGAGCAGCAGCTGAACAAGTCGGTGAACCACATTCATTCCCACAAACACTTAGGGTTGCTAAGAATTTGCCCTCTTGAGTTTTCACAGTGTAGCAAAGAATAACTATGTCCCCTAGTGCTTCAGATCTCAATACCCAAAACAGAGATTTTTAATACAGTAGATGCAGAGCCACTGGTAAGCCCACAATAAGATGTCACACGTGTAGGTTTTTTCCCTTGTTTGTCCATTTAGGAGTTTCTTTTTGCATGTGATGTTGATTGTGTGAATTTAAGGAGTACAACTTGGTTTTTGAGTGTTTTTAAGTTTTTATTTTATTTTATTTTTGAGTAATCTCTATACCGAAGGTGGGGCTCAAGCCCATGACCCTGAGATCAAGAGTCACAGGCTCCTCCGACTGAGTAAGCCAGGTGCACGTATAACTTGCTGATTTGACACATTTATATATTGCAATATGATCACCTCCTCGGTGTTAGCTAACGCCTCTATCGCTTCACATCATTATCATTTCCTTTTTGTGGTGAGAACAATTAAGATACGTAATCTTTTGGCAACTCTGAAGTTTATAATACATACAGTATTATACTGTAGTATAGCTGTAGTCACTGTGCGATGCATTAGATCTCCAGGACTTATTAATCTATCAGTAGCAACACCTGCATTTTTAAAAATCCCCAGACACTTATAATTTTATCATAATATAAAATATGGATCAACAATGTATACACTTATTGTTCTGCTGCCACTTGATTTCTCTGCTTAACGTTATTTCCTAAGTGTAGATAAATTGATAAGATTCTGTCAACATATATAGATTTATCAACGTCTCTTTTGGCTTTTGTGACTGAAAAAGAAATACATGCTTGTGGGAAAACAAAAATTCAAATAGTACAAAAGGCAGATGGTAAACTATATCAGGTTTACTTCTGCTGAGGCCCTCAGTCCTGCACCTCAGTGGCCGCTAGTGTGTTAAAAGGGCCACGTGAATGCGTCTAGAAATAATCTGTTTATACACAGGGAAACACATGCACACCGGCCGACTCAATTCTATTCTACAGTGTGCAAATGGGAACATTCTAGGCCCGCTGCTGTAAACCTGTGTTTGCAATAAAGCAATAACGGAATGTAATTGTGAAGGCTGGTTTCATTAATATACACGCATTCACCCTGTTTCTTTTTCAGAGGCCCCAGAGCATTCCTTCATACGGATGGATGTACAAAGTGTCCTCTGAGTGGTGGAAGTTGCAGTATCTTGATACCACAGACATTACTATTATCAACAATATCCTCACACATGTGCAAATACATCTACAATAAAGTATTTGAAGAGGAGAGATGAGTCAAAAAGTAGGCACATTTTAAATGTCAGTGCATGTAGCCAAACTGCCCTCTAATGAGCTTCTATATACATTTAAGAACATCACCAGGGCACCTGGGTGGCTCAGTTGGTTAAACGTCTGACTTCAGTCAGGTCATGATCTCATGGTTCATGAGTGTGAGCCCCATGTCGGGTTCTGTGTTGACAGCTCAGAGCCTGGAACCTGCTTCGGATTCTGTGTCTCCCTCTCTCTCTGCCCCTCCCAGACTCATGCTCTGTCTCTCTCTCTCAAAAAATGAATAAACATGAAAATAATAAAAAAAATTAAAAAAAAACCCATCACCTCTGTATGGATTACTTTGTCCCAGCCAACTTACATGTATTAACAGGAGAAGATTCGCTATGATGACCGTAGGAAGAGGATGGAATCTGGGTCTAAAATGAGCATGTAATGAATGATGCGGGAGGTGCTGGGTGTCCAGAAGGGGGTCATCTTCAATACTTTGGGTGAGATCCAAGGAACCCTGAGGGACAGAAAAACAGAAGTAAACTATAATCACCACTTCCCGGATTATGTTTCTAAGACAAATCTACTAAAGTATAAAGCTTTAAAAACCATCATGCAAGTTAGAGGCCAGAAAAATAGACTCCCTACCTAGAGCCAATTGAAAAAGACCATGAACTTCTAGATAACTACTACATACAAATTGGCGAAAACAAATATTAAAATGGGTACAGGAAATCTTAATTTTAGTTATCTTCAAATGAGGTAATACAGGATGAGATTAAAGCAAACGATTATGTTTAAGTTTTTTTTTTATGTGTATTTATTTATTTTTGAAGGGGAGAGAGAGAGAGAGAGACAGACAGAGAGACAGAGAGACAGAGAGCAAGCATGAGCAGGGGAGGGTCAGAGAGAGAGGGAGACACAGAATCTGAAGACAGGCTCCCGGCTCTGAGCTGTTAGCACAGAGCCTGATGCGGGGTTAGAACCCAATAACCGCGAGATCATGACCTGAGCTGAAGCTCACGCTCAACTGACTGAGCCACCCAGGCACCCCTAATAATTTTTTAATGTGCCTGTTTGCTATTTCTAGCATGCCATTTCTGAATCACCTTCAGCTGACTTGTATGTCATATTTTCCTGCCTTTTTGCATGCTTGAATACTTTTTTCCAATGGGCATATGGTATTGTGTAAGGTTATTTACTTATTTTTTAATGTTTTATTTATTTTTGATACAGAGAGAGACAGAGCATGAGAGGGGGAGGGGCAGAGAGAGAAGGAGACACAGAACCGGAAGCAGGCTCCAGGCTCTGAGCTAGCTGTCAGCACAGAGCCTGACGCGGGGCTTGAACCCATGAACGTGAGATCTGACCTGAGCCGAAGTCAGAGGCTTAACCAACTGA
>PISW01016416.1:0-13277 GCA_004023785.1 Mungos mungo | reverse complement strand
TTGTGATGACTAATGGGTGTTGTATGTAAGTGATGAATCACTAAATTCAAACCTGAAAGTAACATTACACATACATTACACATATATACATTAGTATGTTAACTAATTGGAATTTAAACAAAAATAAAAGTGGCCAAAGGATCTGAATACACTTTTTAAAAATTTTTTGATTATAGCTGACAAGCAATGTTACATTAGTATTAGGTATGACACACTGTTCTCTATGCTAGCCACAAACGCAGCTGCCATCTGTCACCCTGCAACATTAGTACAATATCATTGACTATATTCCCTCTGTCGTACCTTTAATTCCTGTGACTTATTCTGATGAAGACATACTGATGGTCAAGGAAGGGAGCTCAGCATCACTATTTGTCAAAGAAATGCTAATCAAAGCCACAATGAGGTATCACCTCATTCTGGTTCAAATGGCTATTACCAAGAAGACAAGAAATAACAAGTTTGGCAAGGTTGAGGGGAAAAGGAGACCCTTACACACTGTTGGTGGATATGTAAATTAATGCAGGCACTATGGAAGAGTATGAAAGTTCCTGAAACAACTAAAAACAAAACTACCATAAATAAGATCCATCAATTCCACTTTTAAATATTTATCTAAAGAAAACAAAAATTTAACTAAAGAAAATTTTAAAAAAAGGAAAACAAAAAAATGTACTCCATGTTCCCTACAGCATTATTTATAATACCCAATATATGGAATGAATAAAAATGTCCATCAATGGATAAATGGACAAAAAAGTTGTGGTATGAATAGATAAGGGAATAATAGTTTGCAATAAAAAATAAGATTTTGCTATTGGCAATAACATGAATGGACCTCAAGGGTATTATGCTACTGAAATAAGTCAGAGAAAGACAAATACCGTATAATCTCACTTATATGTGTGATCTAAATAAAACAAAACCAAACCCTGATCTTATAGATACAGAGAAGAGACTGGTGATTACCAGAAATGGGAGCCGAGGGAGGGGGGGAGGGTATGGGGGAATGAGGAATTAGTAGTCAACAGATAAAACCTTCAGTTATGCAAGAATAAGTTGCATTTCTGTACAACATAGCATCTATAGTTCACAGTACTCTATGTAAACTCTTAAAAAAACTTTTTAGGAGAGTAGAGCTCATATTAAGTGTTATAATGACAATAAACAAAACAGAATGATTCAAATATTTCACTAACATCTTCACATTTTTAACATCTTCATTTTGAAAGAGTTATTTTCAGTTTCAAAAGAACACTCCACCCAAAGAAACCAAATGGTTGATATTCTCATTCCTTTGCCTTTTTAACTATATTAGGTCTCAGATGGACAGGAATATCTGTTACTTCCAAACAAACTTAGAGCCTTTTCCTGTGATTACTGATAATTAATCTCACGTACATTTAAACTTCAACATTATATCACTGATGCAGTAAATTGCTTAAAGAAACAAGTACTCCATTATGCTAAGTGAGATAAGTCTGACAGAGAAAGACAAATACTTGAAATGATATTTATATATATAATCTATAAAAGCCAAACTTATAAAATCCCTTGGGACTGGGGTTGGGAGAAATTGAGCAGATGTTGTTCAAGGATAAAAACTTGTAACAAGTTAAGATCAAATGTGCTGCATAATTATTATAGACAATACTGCATAATATACTTCAAAGTTCTGAGATTAGATTAGAATTATTCCCACCACAAAAAAGACATGATAATTATGTGACATAATAGAGGTGGTGGCTAATATTAATATGGTAATAATATTGCAACATATGAATGTATCCAAGCAACATGTTAAACACTTTAAACTTATACACTGTAATATTGTCAATTATATCTCAATAAAAATAACAGAAAAAGAAGCCAGTATTCATCTAACTTGGATAAACCAGTAGATTTGTTTAATAGATGAGGAAAATCTACTACTGTGTAACAATCTATAAGAAAAAGAACATATTTAATATAGCATGTTTTGAAATTCTGGATTTTATTTTCAAGTAAGTCTACCGCCTACCCCCAGTTTGAGAGCATAATTACATGCACAAACAAGTTCTAAGACTAAAAAAATAATAAAAATGTATAATTTAAATTGTAGGACCTTGCAGAATCTGAAATACCAAACTCACAAACTTCCTGAATCATAAGGATACATAAGTTTTACAAAGAGAAAAAAATAACAGGATTAGTCTTTCTTCAAAAGCCCCATAGTATGATAATTCTGAGAAGCAGGTAAAATAACAATAAAACATGACAGAAATTTATATCCCTAGATATTAATATAGTAATTACAAAAGTGAAATTACTTTCTCACCTGTTCTGGGTTTGCTATGAAGTTTATGGCTGTGTGGTGACGATCATCTTCCTGTAATAGGCTGAAGGTAAACTGATAGTCAATCAAAAGGCTGTCTGTGGGGGAAAAAAATACAATCCTGATATGCGCTTTTACAAACTAATTGATAAACAAAAGTTAGGTGAAAACATATTGCATATCAGTATTAAAAATGATTACCATTAATTGTCAGTGGCCCACTTAAGATTGACAAAATATAATTCTTTGTCATCGAGCAATAAAAAGAAAAAGACAGATTTGGAAGAAGTCCTAATTCTTTAAAAATTATATGTATTACTTCTGTTGTCTTTACAAAAGTTTTACAATCACAAGAGACAATCTAGTAACTACACGAAAGTAAAACAGAAACTAAACGTCAACCATAACCTTACAACTATAGAAAAATACAGGCAACAGTTTGGTGCATTTTATTCCATTTAAAATTTTATAGATAGAAAAAGAGGCAGACATTTTGGTACTGTACTTTCAAAAAGCCTACATTTTCTGAAAACAGGAACTTTTAATAGATAAATAATATTTCATCACATCCTAAAATGCATTTATTTTCTCCTTCTGTTATTATAGTACTTTTTATCTTTAGCATCTTTTAAATGTCTCTGTGATAAACATCATTCTACAGAACACTCATTAGCAATTGACAAAAAGAAATAGGAGTAAACAATTTTTAATTTTGTTCATATATAATCTTGAAACCAAGGTGGAACATTTAAATGTTATATATCATGAGTAGCTTCATAGGATATACAGGAGTGAAGAATTACTCATTAATGTTAAACTGACACCTTTACAAAAACATTTCAAATTATTTTAGAAAGAACTTCTATGTTTTGGATGTATATCTTTCTCATTATGCCCTCAGCCATGAAACTATTAAAAGAGAAAGCAAAGAGAGGTATAAAATACTGAAATTATTGTTAAAATTATCAAGGCATCATTCTTTTTTTTTTAATAGTTTATTGTCAAATTCGTTTCCATATAACACCCAGTGCTCCTCCCCACCAGTTAAAGACAAGAGGTGCAAGGGCTAAGCCCTGAGGCGTGCCAGTTTAAATAATCAGACCCTCAGGAGGAGTCGAGCAAGGACGCTGAGGGGGCAAGCCATGGGACAGGAATAAAACCAGAACCTACTGTCGTTTTGTTTAAAAAAGAGAATAGTGATCAGCCAGGTCAGTGGCAGCGGGCGGGGGTTGAGGGACAGAAGTGCAATACTAAGGACAGGTAGTATCTATTCAAAATGAAGGAAAAACACGACTGAGGAAATGTAAACACTTCAAAACTAGGTTCAAGAATCTGCATATTTATATTTGCTTTTTTTTTTTTTTCTTGAAACTAAGCATTGAGAAGTCAAGAGTAGATGGCCTCTTGGAAGTAAGGGCTGGGAACACGGGGCACCTATGTAGCTACGAGCAGAGGCTGCAGCGCCCCAAGCGTGCAGACATTCCTCTGCTTTTATGGACTCTAGCTTGTGCCACAATCACGTCCAATCAAATCCTTTGCCAGGCATTCAACTTTGATTTTACTATACTCATATTAGAGTTTGAAATACAAAGTAAGTACAATGTATATTATAGATGGTAATGATCAATCCTAATGTCATTTGGGCTAAAAAATAAGTCTGAATCCTGAAACAAAATTAGTAGGAGTATCACTCAATTCAACTGATTAATAAGGGTACTTATCAGTGAATATTAATTACTAGAAACTGAAGAAATGTACGTCTACACAAAATGTTTTTTTCTTTTAACATTTTTAAAATTTTTAATTATTTTTATTTTTCTTTAAGTAGGCTTCATGCCCAGCACAGAGCCCAATACAGGACTTGAACTCATGACCCTGAGATCAAGACCGGACCTGAGATCAAGAGTCGGACACTTCACCGACTGAGTCACCTAGGTGCTCCCAAAACTCTCTTCTTTTAAAGCTGCTTAGAACCAAAGTCCTCCAGAAACTAACTGTGCAGTTTTCCACTTAACTAGATGACCCACTTCTACCTCCACCAGTTTTTAGTCATCTTGTTGGTATATTTTTAGGGGCGTTACAAATGAATAATTACTTGGCACATAAAACATGTATCTTAAAGCTGAAATGTACTCTGAAATTCTTAGCTAAATACAGTTCAGGATATAAAACATTAACATTTAAAATGTGTACCATGTTTATGCAAATATACATATTCTGAAAATAAGGGTTTTTTTCCAGATTATTTCAATCTCATTTATTCACTTGAGGAATGCTCAACATTTTTTTGGTTTCTTTTTGTTTTTTGTTTTTTGTTTATAATAGTTTATTGTCAAATTGGTTTCCATATAACACCTAGTGCTTCTCCCCACAAGTGCCCACCACCCATGACTACCATCCCTTCCCCACTCCCTGAAAATAAGTTTTTGTACTGCTTTAACGAACCACATCATTATTGTATATAAAAAAGGAAATCCCCTTCCCCTCCTTGCCCTTTCTCTCCCTTCCCTTCCCTTATTCTTGAACAGCTATGCAAAGGGCTGCATTCTGGGAATTATTTTTTTTCAGGTTTATTTTTATTTTAATACATATTTTAAGTGGGGAAAAAAGGAAGTCCTGTTTGATTATGAATCAACTCAATTTACTGCATTATCCACAGATACACAGTAATGACAAAGTAGCAGGAGGACTAAGTGTGAACAAGCGAGGTGAGAGAACTACTTTTTAACCCCAATATAGTTAACATACAGTGTTAAGTTAGTTTCAGGGGTACAGTACAGTGATTCAGAAGTTCTGCACATTGCCCAGTGCTCACCAAGATCAGTGTACTCTTAATCCCCTTAACCTACTTCGTCCATCCCCCCACCCACCTCCCCTTGTTCTCTAGAGTTAAGACTCTGCTTTTTTGGGTTGTCTTTTTTTTTTTTTTTTGGTCTCTTTTTATTTTTCCTTTTTTCCTTTTTTTCCTGTAATTCCATATATGAGTGAAATCATACGGTATTTGTCTCTTTCTGGCTGACTTATTTCACTTAGCATTATATTCTCTGGATCCATCCATGTTACTGCAAATGGCAAGATTTCTTTCCTTTTTATGGCTGAATTAATATTCCACTGTATACGTATACCACATTGTCTTTATCCATTCATCTATCTCGATGGACACTAGGTCTGCTTCCATACTTTGGCTATTGTAAATAATACTGCAATAAACATAGGGGTGCATATATCTTTTTTAACTAGTGTTTTCATGTTCTTTGGCTAAATACCCAGAAGTGGAATTACTGGATCATATGGTAGTTCTATTTTTATTTTTTGGGGGAACATCTATACTGTTTTCCACATTGGCTACCAGTTTGCATTCCCACCAATAGTGTAAGAATGTTCCCCTTTCTCTACATCCTTGCTAATACCTTTTGTTTATTGTGTTGATTTTAGCCATTTTGACAGGAGTGAGGTGATATCTCATTGTGGTTTTGAATGGCAAATTTCGCTGCTGATGAGTGATGTTAAGCATCTTTTCATGTGTCTGTTGGCCATCTGGATGTCTTCCTTATAGAATTGTCTGTTCATGTCTTCTGTCCATTTTAATTAGATTATTTGTTTTTTAGGTCTTGAGTTGTAGAAGTTCTTTATATACTTTGGATACTAACTCTTTATCAGACATGTCATTTGCAAATATCTTCATCCATTAACTAGGTTGTCTTTTAGAGAGAACAACTTTTTAAATTGGGAGAGTTGCATGTTTTTATACTGATTGACAAATACAAATTTATTAGAAAGGGGAAAAACTGATGAGAAGGAGAGAGAGGAGAAATTTTAGAACAATGTCCTTGGGTGCATAAAAGGCAATGAGCTCAGTACTCATGGCCCAGTAGTGCATCCCCTAGGTTTGTGGGGTTTGCTATGTTTGTTGTTTTTACTTCCTATATATCCCCACCTTAATGCTAGAGCGACTGCAACCTAGAAACATCAAAAATTATATATATAAAATAAACCATATTCATATATATAAATGGTACTATATATATATATTATAAACCATATTCATCCTGCACTAAGGTGAGCAGAGTTGGAGCCTGTATTGCTGCAGGAAATATAGCAAAGAATTAAGTTCTACTAAACCTCAGTACCATACACAAAGTATAAATAATATACATATATATATGTTAAATATAGATATATATACAAAAGTACATGCTGTATATTTGGCAGTGTATTTGAAATTTTCATAATTAAAAAAATAAACCATATACTACATGTTTAAATATATTACTCATTAGAAACAATTATTTGAAAAATTTGTGTCTAGAAAAAAATACGGAAGGGATATGTTTCACAACTTGAAGAAATCATACACACTATATAAATCAATCCTCCGATTTCACAGTCTGAGCCCTGAAGTTTGGAACACCTGTAAAGGAGGCTGCTAGGTCTTAAATATTCTGGCTCACATCGGCAATCTCTGACAATTCCAGGAAAATTAGAAGTTCCCAATTAGTTGCTCAATCACACCTAAAACTGAAGCCGACCACTATGCATAAAACAGATGTAAAAAGACAGTCACTCGTGTTTACATCTCTTTCACTTTTGTATGAACTTGGTAGGTCTTAAAGGGAATATGATTCTAACTCTATAGATAAAAGAAGTGAAAATGAAGAGAAAAAAAGTTAGCATCTTTGATATTGTCAGCTTGACTTGCACAGTGAGAAGAGAAGAATATCATTTTGTCAATACAGATAAAGTATATATATAATAATTTAACATGAGTAAACTGTCTAGCCATTTAAAATATCTATTCAGTATGCATCAAAGAAAAAGGAAAATCTTTAAAAATCCAACAAATCAAAGATGAAGGAGGCGATAACAAGACTACAATAAATAGGAGCTAAAAAATTAAAACTGTAAAAAATACAAAAAGTAACAAGATAATGGTAAAATTAAAATAATAGAATCAGAAGATAAAATAATTAAAACAACATAAAACTGAATCACTGCTACATAGGTCAAATCTGAAAAAGCCTCCTAGAATAGAACAGAGATGAAAATCACTCTAAAGGAATGACAGGCATAGAAATTTTGAATATATGCATGACTAATGTTAAAGCAGACATCATAACAAATTGAAAAAACTATAAATAATATACATATTATATACATATATGTTAAATATGATAGAAAAGATCCGTTAAAGACTGAAATATAAATATTAAAATACCTTGCATAAAAGATAAAAAGAATCCAGCATTATTCATAATAGCCCAAAAGTAAAAACAACCCAAATGTTCCTCAGTTGGTGAATGGTAATCAAAATGCATTATGTCCATACAAAGGAATACTATTTTGTCATAAAAAGGAATGAAGTGATGATACTTGTTTAACATGAATGAATCTTGAAACATTATGATAAAAATGAAAGATACCAGTCACAAAAGGCCACATATCATTCCATAATATCATTTATCTATCTATCTGTCTATCTATCTATCTGTCAGAGTAGACAAATCCACAGAGATAGAAAGAAGGTTGTTAGAGTTTGGGGGAAGGAAGAATGAGGAGTGACTGTTCATATACACTGGGTTTCTGTTAGGAGTGATGAAAATGTTCTAAAATTAAATCATGGTGATGATCACACAACTTTCTGAATATACTAAAAACCACTGAATTGTATACCTTAAAAATAGTAAGATTTGAGTATATGAATTATATCTCAATAAGGCTATTACTTTAAAAACACTGCTGACATCGGGGCACATCCCTGTGGGCAGGTGCACACATGTACACACAAACACACATTCACACAGACAAATGAGTTATTTACAAAGGGTGATAAGTTAAGATGCCAAGTGTGCTTAAGTAACAATATTTGTCAAGAGACAAGAAGCTAGAGCGGTTATTTATAAATTATGTATATACACAGAAAAACAACATAGTGATAAATTTCAGGCAAGCAAATGTCCTAAAAGTACATGATCTATATGTTCTCCTGGAAAAAAAAATATTCCTACCCATTCTAAAACTAAGAGACAAATACAAATAAGGAAACAGCATAACGAAAAGGTCTAGCAATGAATCGATGACCAATTTCAAGTTAGAATAAAGGAAGAAAAGAAAGTTATCTTTTTATGTCTAAAGTCAGATTGTTTACCATGAAATATAAAACAATTATAATAATAGACAAGTTTAGTATGTGGCCAGATATAATATAAAACTATAAGCACCTACAGCTCTTATTTCGGGGCTATTTTATTACACTGGTGATTATGCCTACCTCTTCACCAAAAAAACAAAAAACAAAAACCAAAACTGCACACTGCATTAACAACAACAACTACACAATTAGCTCTAATATCTAAATCTCCAAACATTTTTAAATCCATAATTTTTGCTTATAATAAAGCTGTCCTGGGAGTGTAGTGTTTGCATCCTATAAGTCTTTTTGAAAACTGAATGCAAAAAACCTAATGCATAATTAAAGTACATATGGAAACTGAAATAAAAAATCACATCATGAGGGATAATACCAGAAAGACAATGAGGCAGGTGAAAATGTAGTAAGTGGATAAAATATTAAATGGAGTGCACAGGATTTCCGTGAAAGGCAGCAACAAGGAGAGGTAAGATACTGATTCAAAGGAGATGAAATTTGTGAAAAGGTAAAGAAAAGCAATTATTTGTCAAAGGGACCAAGGCAGATACCATGCCTAATCAACATTAGGAAAGAAGAAACGTTCAGCTCTTCCCTTAGAGAACAATGAGGTTTCAGGATGCAGTACGTTTCAATTAAAGCAAGATAGCAGAGTTCCATAATACTCTCTAGAGTATTATGGTAAGCTAAAGAACTCAGTCAGAGAAAAACAAATACCATATGATTTCATTCATATGTGGAATTTAAAAAACAAAATACATGACCGAAGTGAAAAAAAGAGAGGCAACCCAAGAAACAGACTGTTAACGACATAGAACTACAGTTACCAGAGGGGAGGTAGGTGGGGGGATGGGTTAAATAGGCGATGGGAATTAAGGAGCACACTTGTGATGAGCACCAGGCATCCTATGGAAGTGCTGAGTCACTGTAGTGTATGCCTGAAACCAGTATTACACTCTACATTAACTCACTGGAATTTAAATAAAAGCTTTTAAGAAAAAATGAGTAGAGTTCAAAATTATACACACACACACACACACACACACTTGGTGACTTAAGAAACACTTTCTTAAAAAAGGAAAGAAAGAACATCCCAGAACCAAATGAGCATATTTAGCTCCCATATTTTGGTTTCTAAATACCATTCTCCAATATAAGAAACCATGGCTTCCTGGAAAAATAGTTGATTCCAGGGAAAGGGCATGAGAAGTACAAAGTAAGTCTGAAATATCTTGTAGTGCAAGAAAATAAAAAAATACTCAGAAAATGACGGAGTCATGCCAGAAGGAAGCAGGAGACAATTTGAAGGTATTTTCAATAGCCAAATCTAGAGCAATTTCAGCTATAAAATAATGATAGTAATTTATTATAAGCCATGAAATACATATCCATAAGGCAATACTGATATAAACAAATAACTAAATAAACAAATAAGTGAGGGAAAATGAATGGCTCTTTCTTATTGTTAATAAATGCAGAAGAAATAATAGAATAGAGAATCACCATTTGGCAAGCACACTGATAATTCTTTCAGGTAAGAATTATCAATGTATGGTGAAAATAGTGGATGATTGTATAATGAGAAATAGGACATTTACCTCATTTCAAAGCATTTCCTCATAAAGTACTCATTAAATACAAAAAACAAAAACCAGTAACTGTAAGGTGAACAAAGTGGTACAAAACACACATTAACAACTAATCAAAGATAATAGCATCAGTGATGGGAAAAATAAGTATCATATGTTTCCTGATACAGTTTCCTGAGAAAGACACACATCACTTCTGTACTACCCTTGCTAAAAATCCACAACCTGAATTCAATCATGAAAAAACACAAAATACTACAAATAGCTGTCCAACACTTTCCAAGGGTCAAGGTCTTAAAGAAATATTTGCAAATATTTGTAAATCTGTACTTATTTCAAATTAAAAGTTTTTAAAAAAATTTTTAAAGCTGCATATGTGACTCAAGTTTCATCCATGACACATATTTCACTATTTCCATTCATCAGCAATGGACATTTAAGCTGCCTTTATGACATGGCTATTCTGGATAGTGCTGCAATGAACACGGGAGTGCTATTATCTCTTTGAGATCAAATTTTAATTCTTTTGGATAAATACCTAGAAGTAAACTGCTGGAGTTAAGTGAAATAAACCTGTCATAGAAGGATAAATACTGCATGATTCTATTTGTATAATGTATCTAAAATAGTCACACTTAGAAATCAGAGAGTAGCATGGTGGTTGACAGGGAGCAAAGGAGGGCATAGAAGAGGATGGCTAAATAAAAGACAAGGTAAATAAATTCTAGAGACTGGCTCTACTGTGTTATGTACTTAAAATATTTTTAAGAGGGTAGAAATATAAAATTTAATTTTTTAAACTGTCAATACTGAAAAAATAATGAATACAATTATCTGAAAACTATGATACACTGATAGGTACAAGAAAGCAAAATAATGGCATACACAAAGGTATTAAGGATAAATTGAAGAATAAAGAATAATCTTAAGATATATTTCCTTTGTGATGTGATGTTTGGAGAAGAAATAAGTATACAAAATGTGTGTATTAGTTTCTTATCGCTGCTATAACAAATGACCACAAATTCAGTGGCTTAAAACAACATGAATTTATTCCCATAGTTCTGGAAGTCTTAAGTCCAAATGAACCTTACAAAGTAAAATGAAGTTGTTAGGAGGTGGTTTCTTTGGAAGCACTCAAAGACAACTCATTTCCTTGCCTTTCTCCAGCTTCTAAAGATTGCCCACTCCTGGGCTCACGGCCCAGTCCTCTTTCCAAGCACTTGTTTCCATGAAAACATCTCCCAGTGCTGTAGTCAAATCTCCCTCTGCCTCCCTCTCCTAAGAACGCTTGTATTTACACTGGGTGCACAGGGATGCTCACCCCATATCAGATCTTCAAGTTACTCATATCTGCAAAATCCTTTTAACCATTTAAAGTAATATATTCACAAATTTTAGGGGTTGAGATATGTACATCTTTGTGGGAAGGAAGGCTGGGCTGGGAAATATCCAATGTGATGTTAGCAGTTTTTCTGGGTTAAAGAATTATTAGCAATTTTACTTTGTCTTATTTGTCTCTTTCCTAGATTAAACATGCATTGCTTCCATAATTGGGCCTAAAAAAGGAGATTTTTAAAAGGGGTGTTCAGAGGGTATTTTTCTTTTGATCTTTCACATGCTTTTCAAATGATTTACACTTATGTATTTGGTAATTAGATTTATATGTCTATATATCTGTCCAAAAATGGCATATCTCATTTCTAATTCACTTACTTCTTAAGTATAGGCCAAAACAAAAACAAAAACAAAAACATGTAAAATAATCCATCTCTCTTGCTAGTCTTCTATGACTAGAGCAAACCAAGGGTTGAGTTCCAGTATGCAGTAGCAAATGTTTTAGGTAATTCAGTCAGTACTGGACTAGAAGCAATGGATTAAAAAAAAAAAAAGTGGCTGCTATTTACTGCAAAGAATTAATAACACATTTTATACAAAATTAAGGTCATGAATAAAACACACCATCAAAAACAGGAGTTTATGCAAACAGAATATCAAGAAAAAAAGCCTTGAACATGTACAAAATATTTAAGGAGGTCAGATATTATACCAAACTAATGCTTAATTGGTAATGATAACTGGAAATGATGACTACAAATTTAAATGCTGCAACAAAAATCTTTTGAAACAGAACTTGAACTATAAACAAAGGTTCTGAGAACATTATATATGTGAGGTGACAAAAAACAAATAGTATTTGTTTTAGTTTTTCAACAAAAGCTGCATGAACTCATGTATTTTCCATGAAAATAGTATATAGCATACATTGGAAACAGCTATAGAATTTGAGATGCAGGAAGGCAAACATCAGGTTCACAAATGAAAGTGACCTTGATTTGTGTATGCTAAATCAACGATACTGGTCATACAAATTTTAGCTCACTTGAGAACCAGAATAATTATTATATAAATTTTGTATTGTTTCAGAAATTTTTAATTTGACTATTCTGAGAAAGAAACTGAAGCTTTACTACTTGCTTTTTCACCAGCTGATATTGTGTCTCACTTAATGGAGCATCATCCACAGGATCTGGGGAGATCTCACTGCGATCACTCACTCACTGACTGGGTTATGTAGGTTACCTAACCTCGGGGAAATCGGACGCTGCAGTGGGGATATTAAACTGCCTATCTCACAGGATGACTCTACGGGTGAAACATAATTATGCGCGTGTGTATGTGGCTTAGAAGAGACGGTCTCCTAAAATGAAGGCATTCAATAAATGTTATTTCACTTTCCGTATTCACTATATAGGCTCTGAAAGAATTCTATAAATTTGTTTTGATGTTTATTTATTTTTGAGAGAGAAACAGAGCACGAGCCGGGGAGGGCAGAGAGAGAGGGAGACACAGAATCCGAAGCAGGCTCTAGGATCTGAGCTGTCAGCACAGAGCCTGACGCTGGTGAATGAATTCTAAAAACTCAAAAATCAAACAGATTCTCACATGTATAGTTATATACAATTACATACATGGTCACTAATATATGAGTTCATGACCTTATATACTTGGTTCTATGTAGTTTCACTGTAAGCATCTTTGCCACAAGCATTTTTTTGCATAACTAATTGGCCATAATGCAGATTTGCCATAAAAGATAAAAAAAAATAACTAGTGACAGTTTGGTTTGACAGTCTTTTTGTAGTTTTCTCACCTGGTGACAGTTTGGTTTCATTTCTCCATTGATGCAGTGCTCTCATTTTAAATCTTAGCCCTCATAATGGTCTAT
>PISW01016415.1:0-13342 GCA_004023785.1 Mungos mungo | reverse complement strand
GAAGGGGGAGGGGGAGGGGGAGGAGAGGAGTGGAGTGAGGGAAGGGGGAGGGGGAGGAGGGAGGGAGGCTCTCCCCCACACTTTCTAAGGCTCCCCCGGGAGGAGTCCGGGCCCCAGATGGGGTGGGCGCCCCTCTGACCGGGGCACCCACGGCTCTCCGGCGTCTGGAGGGCAGACACAGCCCCTGCAGGCTGGTGACCGGTTCCTGCTTTTCCCTAAGGGTCTCACTCGCCCTGTGGTTTTCTTTCTGCTCTAAATGGTCTTGAGGGAGGAAGAAAGCAGACGGAACCAGCAATTTGGCGGCGGAATTGCCCGAAATAATCTCTCTCCAGCCACCTCCGCGGGCTTTCCCAGGGCGGGCGGCCTTGGCCCCACGGGGACGTCGGGTTCTCTTCCTCTGCCCCCACTGCAGGCGCGGCGGCCCCACTGGGGACGGGCCCCTCCGGGCCACATCCAGGTCCCGGCTCGCCGGAGCGCACACCCGGCTGGCCAGCGGTGAGACTGGGAGCCGGACCCGCCAGGGGCCAGCGCACACATGTCCCCGCAGGTGCACCTGTGTCCCATCTGTGTCCTCCCTGCCCTCGTCAGCATGCCCGCACGGGGCCTCGGACACAGCAGACCCTCGATGACTGTCTGGTGAACGGACCGACCAAGCCCCTCAGGGACCGGCCTGTCTCCCACCCGCGCTGCTGGGCGGCCGGCGCCGGAGACACACCCTCATCCAGGAGGCGAGGCCGTGCCTGCGTTCGGGACCTTGTGGGTGCAAGTGAGACAGTACACGGGCAGCACCCAGCGCCAGATCACGTGACCCTGACGCGGGGCGCAGGCGCCGGGCACGGCCGCGTGCTGCTGTCCTGCGCCGTCCAGGGGGGCCCACACGCGGCTGCTGTCCTGCACCGTCCGGGGGGCCCACGCGCGGCTGTGTGCACTTATGCTCATTAAAGGCGAATAACTCAAAACTGGGGTCCTCCAGGGCACTGAACGCGCGCCAGCGCACGAGAGAGCCTTCCCAGCGCTGTGGAAAGTTCCATGAGCCAGGGCCACGGTGGGTCTCCCTGGAGGGCGGGCGCTGCAGACACCTGTCCTTACCTGGACCCCCTCCAGGGCGCTCAGCAGACTTTGTGGAGGGCATGCCCTCCAGCCCTCCCGCAGGGCTCGCTCCCCCCAGCATCCCTGCCCAGCGGCCCCCAGACCCTCCTTGCATGCCTCCCCCAAGATGAGCAGCTCACCACTTCCCAGGGCTGCCCATTCCACCCCTGCTAGCTCATCACCGGAGACACCGAAGCCCGGCTCTCCACGGCCCCTCCCCTGCCGCCCTGAGCCCACTCGGAGGAGTCCGGCCGGCCAGGAGCCTACGTGCCCACGACCTGAGCTCTGGCCCAGGCACCAGCATCGGAGGGCTCCGTGTGGGGGGGCATCGTTCCCCGCCGGGACTCGGGTGTCCCGCCCAAGCCTCTGGGCACCGGCGTGGCCCCGGGGCCCCACGCACCGCGCAGCTTCTCCAGGGGGTCGAAGCAGCCCTCCTCCGCGCTCGCGAAGTAGCGGCCACAGTCGAGGAAGTAGGGCCAGGCCATGTCGATGGCGTCGAAGGCGGGCTGGCAGGCCTCCCGCAGCGCCTCGCACACGTGCCGGCAGGGCCTGTGCACGCGGCCGCCCCCGCACCGGGGGGCCAGCACGGCGCAGCCCAGCAGCCGCAGGTCGGGGTTGCACTGGCCTTCCAGGAGGTGGTGCAGGACGCTGAGCAGGACGTACTCGGAGCTGGACTCCACCGCCTCCCGGGACCGCAGGTCCAGCAGGGTGGGGAAGGCGGTCTGGTTGTAGGCGGCGTCGCGGCAGGTCGTGAGCTGCAGGTCCACACACGTGGCTGGGGGCAGGTGGGGTCGCCAGGTCACTCCCTCCCTCCCTTCACGACCCGCGCGGTCATCCGTCAGACACGGCAGGCCCGCACGGGCCGGGACTCCTGAGACCAACTAGGCTCAGCTACTACTGGTGAGGGAGCCGGGGAAGGCTGCCCTGGGCCTCAGCTTGCACAGCTGCAAAATGGGTGCAGCCAGCCTTGGCGAGGGTGTGACACATTAGGGTGCATGAAAGAGGCCCGGGACCCTGGGTTTTGCAGAAGCAGGTGTGAACCCTCCCAAACCCACAGCCCAAAGCAAACGAGTCCTAACAGGTGCACCAGCCGAAACCGCCTCGGGTCTCTAGGACGGTGGCGGACCCCCCAGTGGTCGGCTCGGGCCCCGGGCCTTGAAGGGAGGGCAGGGTGGAGACAGGCATGACTTATCCCGGCCTGACCCCGTTCTGCATCTCCCCAGGATGTCCTGGCTGTGGGGACCTGGGCGTCACTGGGCACTGTCATTTGCATTCATAACTCGGACTTCTCCAGCCCAGGGTGCAGGGCCCCTGTCTGCCCCTCAGGGCTCCCCAGGTTGGAACCGAGGGCACTGTCGTCCCCACGCCGCCCCCTGCCCCACGCACATTCCGTATGCACCAGCTCACCGCACCAGTTCTAAGATTCTGCCACTTTTCTGTGTCAAAGTTTAAAAAGAGGAGGTTCTTTCTACTCAGCATTTTTCTGCTCAAAACATTTTGCATGTGTCATTGATTTCTGTACTGAGAAAATATTCTCTGGCTTCTCCCAAAAAATCCGGTCCCTCCCCTTGGAAGAGAGCAGACGCCCAGATCGGGCGGAGGGGGCCTGAGGAGATCCTGTGCCTGTCCCGGAGCTTGCGGGACCTGCCAGACGCCAGGCAGACTCCGCGCCCGTCCCCGGAGGCCAGCTTTCCCTTCCTCGCTCTACAAGATCGGGGCCCGGGAGGGGCAGGGGCCTGCCCGGCGGTGCTGGCACAGAGCCTAGGCCCCGGGAGCTCCCGGGATCAAGAGTGGCCAGGGTGCGCACACGGCCGAGGCCATGGCAGACGCCGGCCGAGGGCGGCACGGGGATGACTGGAGGGAGCACTTCCGTGCGAGCCGGCGGCAGAGCCAGGCTGGGAAGAGAAAGCTCTCCTTGTTGATTTTGTCTGGTCTCCAGTTTCCCGAGAAGGGGTTTGGGTTTGGTCATTGGGCCTTGTTACTAATCACCCGCTCGGGGCTGGCGGGTTCAGCTCTCTAAAGGGCTCCGATAGCGTCGAGGGGCCGCGCTGTTCCCACAGAAGCAAAAGGAGAGAAGTCCGAGCTCCGTACCGCTGTCTGCAGCTGCGGGCCCGTGGCAGTCACCTGCGGAGAGAGACGGCGGTGCTGTCAGGGGTGCGGACCCTTATCCTGTCACCCGAGACGACGCACCGGAGACAGCCCGTCGGCCACACCCCGGGTCTCGCTGGGTCCGCACCACAGCCCTCGGTGCCAATGGAGCTGCCCCCCCACGTCGCGGGTGAGGACACCAGGTCCCCGACAGGTGCCACCAAGAGCCTACGGAAAGACAGTCAGAGAGCAGCGAGGCTCAGCGTGGCATCCATCCAGCTCCAGAGCCTGGGGCTGACCAGCTGTGTGCGGGCAGACCTGCTGGAGGGGACACGGGAGCTGGGGACACGGGAGCCCTGGCCGATGGCGGCTGCCGCTCCCCGGGCTGGAAATACTCCCGCGGTGGCCTGGACTCAAGCTTCTAGCAGTTGGACAACTAGTTCTGGCAAAATTGTTGAATTTTTAAAATTCTTTTAATGTTTATTTATTATTGAGAAATGGAGACAGAGCATGGGCAGGAGAAGGGACAGAGAGCCAGAGGGAGACACAGAATCTGAAGCAGCTCCAGGCTCCGAGGTGTCAGCACAGAGCCCGAGGTGGGACTCGAACCCAGGAACTTCGAGACCTGAGCTGAAGCCAGACACTCGGCCGACAGAGCCCTCAGGTGCCCCAAGATTCTAGAATATTTAACAAGCAGTTCTAGGACCCTGCACTGCGCATGGCTCCGCCCCACCACGGACTCTGACCATACGTTATTCAAGGCCCCTGAGCGTCACACGGGTGTCTGCTCCCTTCCTTCCAGAACACTCTGCAAGAGTGGGGCTCCGCTGCCTCCTGAGTTGGAAAGAGTTTCCTCTTCCCAGAGAAGCACCCAAGACGCCTCCAGGCCCGAGATGTAGACCCAGCGTTGGAGCCCTGGGAAGGCCGATAAAACCAACCTCCGGTAGCGCCACCTGCTGAGTCCCTACCCGAAGGTCCCCGGTGTTCCAGGGGCTCTGAGAGGGAGGCACTGACGCGGGAGATGGAAATCAGACTCAGAACCCGGCTGGCCCCAGCCCACCGTGCAGGTGGGGGTCCCGGGAGCGGCGGGAGGCGGACCCCAAGGGGTGAGGAGGTGCGGCGGGAGCCCAGGAGACTGGATGCAGGGAAAAGCCCCTGTTCTAATCCCATAACTCCTCGCACAGCCCCGGCCTGAGCCACGGGGCCGGGCAGCTGGGAGCCGCTGGCGCGGGGGCTCTGGTCCTGGGGGCTGGCCGGGCAGCTGCCCGTCAGGAGCCTCCGCACAGGGCTCGCCCCGCGCGCACCAGGCGACCAGAGGCCCGGCCCTGCAGCAGGTGGCTCCCAGCGCTTACACGGGTGGAAGGCAGCCCCGCGCCGCCTGTCCCTCAGCGCTGGTGACAGGCAAGGCACACGCAAACGCCTGGCTGCCCCCTCCTTGTGCAAATAACAGGGTGAGGGGCCGGTGCGAGCCCAGGGGGGCAGCGGCAGGCAGGGAAGGCGCCCACGCCGGACCGGGACAGCCCTTGGTCGTGGCTGGGAGACCCTGGAGTCGCTCTTTTGTGCCTCTGTTTCCCCCACAGAATGTTTCCCACGGTGGGGAGAGTGTGAAGGTCCTGAGTGGCCGGCACCGGACCCGGCTGGGGACAGATGCTCCGTGAGTAATGGTCCCGTTCCCGTTGCCGAGTGATGCCCCCTGAGGACAAGGAGCCGCAGCTTCAGGCCGTCCCAAGGCGATGACCCCACTCGGGAAAAGCAACAGGCAAAATAATTATCCTAAAATAATTTTCCTAAATTTTGCCAGTGCCCAACGCGGACCGTGTGGCGTGTGCTCTGCCGAGCGGCACGCTGCAGCCCGCGTGAGCCCGCCCCGGAAGGTCAGCGCGGGAGCCGGAGGCCTCACGATGGGCGGCCGGGCCCCGGGCACCCCGGCCCCGCTCCCTGCGCCCGCGGGTGCCTGCCCTGGGCCAGGGGCGGGCGCGTCCAGTGAGCAGAAGGACTCCCCCTTGGCCTGGGGTCCCTGCAGCCTCAGGAAACCCGGAGCAGAGACCCCCCACGTCTGCCCCCTCAAAATTATCAGATGCCGCACAGGTGGCTGGATTGGGGTGGATGTGACAAAGGATCCCTCCTGATTTTAAATGGCTTCAATCTGCACCTGAAGTTGGGAATTAGGTGCCTTTCTGGGCCTCAGTTTCCTCATCTGTGAAACGGGAATGACAACAGGGCCCACCGCGGTGGGAGGGTCCGACGGGGTGACCCCGGGGCCCCGTACGGGCTCCATGAACGTCGCTCCGGGGGCGCCCGGGCAGAAGGAGGGACTGACCGCTGTGTCCCTGATGGCCGGGGGTGGCGAGTGGGCGGCATCTGCTGACTTGGGCACCAGGAGCAAGACAGACAGACGGGTGGATGTGGGTCCTGGGGCTGCCGGAACGAAGCCCCACAGACTGTGTGACAGACACTGAAGGCTGCCCGGTGCTGGGGGCCGGCAGCCCGGGGTCAGAGGCCGGCAGCCTGGGGTCGGGGCCGGCAGCCTGGGGTCAGGGCCGGCAGCCCGGGATCGGGGCCAGCAGCCTGGAGTGGGGGGCCCGGCAGCCCAGGGTCGGGGCCCGCAGCCCGGAGTCGGGGGCCGGCAGCCGGGAGTCGGAGCCGGCAGCCTGGGCCGCCCTGCAGGATCCCGGAGGGTCCTCCCTGCCCCGTCCCCCTCGGGGCTCCCGCCAAGCCCTGGCTTGTGGCCGCACGCCCCCCATTATCACACGTCCTTCCTCAGCGTCCTCTCCTCAAACGTCACCGGCCACTGGATGTAGGGCCCACCCTGAGCGCGTATGACCTCACTGTACTCGGACTCGATCTGCAGGGACCCCATTTCTCGGTAAAATCACAGACCCGGGTACGGGGCGTCAGGACGTCAACACCTCTCTGCCGGGTGGGGCCGGGGACACACTACTCCACCCACAAGCAGAGCCAAGCCCCAGCGGAGGCCTCGGGGAGGCCAGGGGCTGGCGTGGGGTCAAGACAGGGGTCGGCGGGGCTGGCCACACGGGCCCCCACTCTCCACACGGGGTTCCCGAGAGCTCGGAGCAGCGGGGCCATGCCTGGTTTTTATATCGATGACCACACACTGGGACAACACAGTGTCTTACTGAAAATGTGTTATTCCGGTGAATTTCACCTGTTTCTCGCTACCTCTTTAGTGGGGCCCCTAGAAGGTGCAGACTTACTACAGGGCTGCGTCCTTCCCGTAGATGGCACTGGCCTGGCTGTCCCGGCTGTCCACACATGCCATTACACGAGGTGACCACAAGGGGTCAGCACGTCTCCAACGGAGGGCCCCGGGCTGACCTGGCGCTGGCCAGCTCCCTCACTCCCTCCTTTTTAAACAATGTTTATTTATTTTGACAGAGAGCGCGTGAGTGGGGCAGAGAGGCAGAGGGGGAGGGAGAGAGAGGATCTCGGGACGCAGGGCTCGATCTCACAATCGTGAGATCATGACCCGAGCCCAAATCGAGAGTTGGACACCTAACCCACTGAGACATCCACACGGCCTCCCTCCCTCTTAAGTGGAAGATGGTCCTGGCCAAGGACTCTCTTCTAACAGATGAGAAACCTGAATGCGGCCAGAGAGGCCAAGCCACCTGCCCAAGGCTGCACAGCAGAGAAGAGGACTGGGGATTTGAACCCAGAACCGCCTGGCTCCCAGGAGCATGCACGTTGTGTCGCCCCCCCGCCCCCCCCAGGGTCCCTGTGAAGACCTGGAGAAAGGCAAGGGACAAGGGCAGCCGGGAGGGTCCAGGCTCGCCCTGCGGCACAAGTGCAGAGAGACAGGGACGGAGCCCTCAGGCAGGAGCAGCCCGGACACACGCGGCCGGCCCCCGCACCGCCCCGGCCCGCGGTCTGGAAAAGCCTCTCGGCGTCCTGGGACCACACACGCCCCTCTGTCAGGAGTGAAAATGGGGCTCTAGGGCGGACTTATTCTGGAAACAACCCCCAGTGCCGCCGCAGGGCCCCAGCCAGAGAGCCATCCCGCCCCTTCCGCAGGTGAGGACGGAGCATGAGTGCTGGCCGTGCTTCTCCCTGGGAAAAAGGCAGGGCAGGGAGGGCCTCCTGGAGGAGGCGGCCGGGCTCCCGGGCCAGCCTGATTCCAGATGTTTGCTGGGGCCTCACGCCGTGGGGAGGTCCATCCACAACACAGTGGAAGTTCTACCCACATCCTGCACGCGCACGTGAACACACGGGCGCGCGCGCACACACACTCTCTCTGCCTGGGCTTTTCAAACGAAATGGGGGGAAGGAAAGAGGGGGAGCGAGGGTCAGAGGTGGGGCGAAAATCTAGAAGGAGAAGGAAGAAAAGGAAAGATTGGCATCGGCACATTTGAGAGGGGCAGTTTGCTCCTGGCACAGCACGAGCCCTGCACTTGAGAGAGTGCAAATCTGACACGCCTGGGCCCCGCGCCCCGGGGGACACTCTGGTGACAGAGATGTCTACTGCTGACAAGGACTGAGGACAGGGGACAGCGGCAGTCCAAAGGTGAATGCGAGGGGCACAGCCCCCTCCGAAGCTGCGGGGACCAGAGCCCGGGACTCCAGGACCCTGCCTCTGCCCCGTGTCCCCCACTGTCCGATCACACATGCAGGCACACGCCCCCTCCAGGGTCCTCGGATGCCGGATGCCACCTCGCTCCCTGCCCCAGAGCCCTCCGGGCACAACCCCTCCCCCGAAGGTGACCACGCCCCCTTCCAGCGGACCCCAACCCCTCCCAGGCCCAGAGCCCGCTTCCGGAGATACTGCTGTCCACATCACCGGCCGGGGTGGGAGGGAGGGATCTACATAGAGTTCGCCGGCCGCCCCCAGACTGCCCCTTCCTGGAGGGAACAGGGTTCTTGGAGGGCCTCCCCCCTGCAAAGCCCTAGCACCTGCTCCCTAGGGCCCCACCCGCGGGGCGCCCAGCCGCCGTGCCCTGACCCTGGCCGGCCACCGGCCCCTCCGCCGCCCCCCCGCCCCGCTGCGCTCCCCTGGGGTCCCAGCCTCCCCTACCCCGGAGCCCAGCGCCCCCTCCCAGCAGCCCGCGAGGTCCAAGGTCGCTGGCGTGCACCCGGGCCAGGGGTCGCGCGGGGAGGTCCGCCTTACCGGCGCGCCCCCTGCCGAGCGGGCACCCGGGCCCCGCGGCGACGGCGACCAGCGAGGCGAGCAGCAGCAGCGGCGGCGGCGGGGGCGGCATGGTGGGCGGCGGGCAGGCGGCCGCGCAGTGATGTGGCACTCGGGCCGCGGGGCGCAGGCCTGGGCTCCCGCCCCCCAGGAGCGAGCGCGGAGTCGGGTTACAGCGGGCCGTGGGCGGGACAGCCCGCTTCCGGCCCAGGGCCCGCCCCCAGGGCCCGGCGCCCCCCTGGGGCTGGGCCTCCCGCCCCCCTGAGGGCGCCGGGCGCTGACCTCCGCGCCCCCTCCGGTCCCGCCTGAAAGCCCCTGTTTTTCTGGACCTGGGGGCCAAGTGGGTCCTGCCCCAGTGCTGACCCCAGCTGGCCAAGCGGCCGGCCAAGTCACTCCTCTGTCCCATGAGGGGAGGAGGCAGTGTCCCCAGCTCCCCCCCACCGGGCGGGGTGTGAGTGTAGAAGGGTCTGTGGGGGAAGGGCAGGCTGCGTGGCCTTGGGCAACTCCTTCGCTCTGGTGTCCCTGTGTGCACCCTGGGGGAAGCCCCTCCTGGATGCTGAAGCAGAGCCCACAGGGCTCAGGACCCGGAGGGGAGGGACGAGGGGCCCCGGAGCCCCAGCGAGCTGGGGGCCCAGAGCCTTGCCCTGTTCCGGGGCCAGCACTGCTCTGGGACTCCGCCAACGCCTCTGAGGCACCTCCTTGGCGGAGCTGGGCAGGTGCTGGCTCTGCCGTCCAGATGTGCGCACAGCTGCCCGCCAGCCCCTTGCCGCAGCCGCACAGCTGCGGGCCAGCCCCTGGCGCGCTCCTGCCCCGGGCCATGGGGACAATGCCAGCCGGGCACCTGGGTCTATGTGCTGGGGAGGTCACCTGGCCAGGCCCCCCCACCCCCCCGCCGGGCTATCGCCCCATGGTCTTCTTAGCGCCCACGGGCCTTTATGGGCCTGCTTCACCGGCCGAGCTGCCCCCTCCAGCCAGGTGCCGCTCGGCCCTCAGACTTTGACAAGCCCCCAACCCCAGGCTGGGATCCCCCTGACGGCACCTCGATGGGGTAAACCTACAAAAATGGTCAGTCCATCCGGGGCTCAGAGAATGAGCCATGCCCTCCGCCCCATTGACACTGTCGCCCTTTCCAGCACCTCCAGGCCAGCGCGTCTGACGCTCCACGCTGCCCTCTGTCCCCCAGACCACAGCCTCGTCCTTCCAGAAGATTCCGGGCTCGCTCCAGCCACTATCCCGGGCACTTTCCTTTGATGTTCCCTGGGTCTGGGGTCTCCAGTCTGAGCTGGGAGGGTACCAGCGGGGGGTGCACATTCTCAGGGGGGGTCCTCCCCCCACCCCAGGTGCCAGGGGAGGCCTATGAGTGTCCCTGCTGTCCCCTCTTGTGGGCACGCTAAATTCTCACGGACACCCAGCCTGCAACCCACCAGCGGCGGATTTGCGTGGACATCTCCCATTACAGCCCCCACTGGGGGTTTGGCTTCCTATCTGAATGTTCAATAAAATGAGGACACTGTTTTAATCCAATGGCATCTGAGATTTGGTGGAGACAAAGGGCCATGTTCACTCTTGTTATTTTTAAGGACCCAGTGGGCAGACCTTGGTCATCCCCCGCGGCGAGGTGGGGGAGCCCCCTGGTGTCCGGGGAGAGAGCGCACTCTGCCGTCCTAATTTAGGGGCCGCTCACCCAGAGCCTGTGGCTTAGTCAGTGAGCCTGGGGCCCTCCCCTGGG
Organism: Mungos mungo; assembly: GCA_004023785.1. NCBI lineage: Eukaryota > Metazoa > Chordata > Mammalia > Carnivora > Herpestidae > Mungos > Mungos mungo. The sequence goes on along the minus strand of PISW01016415.1, from coordinate 3,296 downwards.
AAAGTGTCACCGCCCACCTCGGGGCTCACAGTGATGGGGAGGGCTGTCGGGGGCCTGGAGTCCACCCCACAGCCGGGAGATGCCCAGCTGAAGGGTCAAGGCCCCTGGGAGCAGCACCCAGACCCCACCCCTCCCCAGGCTCCCTCTGGGACAGCACTCGACTCACCAAACTTAGCGAGTGTGACTAATTCCTCCAGCGAGCGCTCCCCGCACAGACTGGGCGCTGGAGACATGCTCCTCACACAGCCGCAGCCCCGGCTGGGGGTGCTGGTGCCCCTGGCCTGCGCCCTCGGAAAGCACAAGGTTTGCAGGACTGAGCGCGCCCCCCGCAGACAGGGTGCACCATCTTCGCAGAAGTCCAGCAGGGACCCACTTTCCCGGTCATCAGACCGCCGGCTCGGGCGGCCGCAGAGGCAGCAGGGTCCCCTTTGCAGAGAAACGAGAGACGTTTCAACAAAATGTTTGTGGATCCGCACAGTGCTTGGGACGTGGGCCGTTCTGAGGGCATTTAAGTCCACACGAAAACTGTCTTTCAAATTAAAAAAGATCGGGGCGCCCCAGGGGGCTCAGTTGTTTAAGCTGATTTCAGCTCATGTCACGATCTCACAGTTCGTGGGATCGACCCTCAGGTTGGGCTCCGGCTCACAGCACAGAGTCGGCTTTGGATTCTCTGTCTCCCTCTCTCTGCCCCTCCCCTGCGCTCACTCGCTCTCTCTCTTCCTCAAGATACATAATGAACAGTAAAAAATAAAGACCACAAACCCAAGGCGGAAGATAATACGGTGAGTGAATGTTCTAGAATGACCAGCACGGACACAACTAACAGCACTCTCCTGGGAGGCACCTGTACCTGTGTGGTCTTCTGGAAAATTCCCTGGTGATGTCAGGGAAGCTGAAACAGGAGGGGAACGCCGCCACCTGTAAGGAGTCTTGTCTCTAGTCCTTGTCGGGGACCGCCAGAGTTTCGGCCGCCTCAGGCAAGGATATATCGCTCTCCGGGGAGTGACCAAGAAAAACAAGATTTACATCTGGAGGCTAGGAGAGTGCATTTCCTGGTCCAGATTTTGGAGACTGTCCTACTGAGCCAGACGAAAAAGGCCAAGGTGATTAAAAGATCTAACCCCATTTTGGATTACTCAGCGCTAAGCTTCCCCTCCCCAGCTTTGCAGAGGCAAGTCTGGGCGCTTCTTTGGATATTCATTTGACTCTGTTACCTGGCAACCAACCTGGGTCAGTTCCCCACCCCAAATCCTATATAAGAGTGAATTATTTTCTTAATAAAAGAGAGAGGCTTGATCGGAAACCGTGTGTTGTGTCTTCACTCTCTGTGCGCCCTTTCCTGCCCTTTCTCTCCCTCCCTCAGGAAAAGAACCCACGAGGATTCTCCGCCCTGCCGGTCGGGGCGGTCGAGACAGGTGCCGCTGAACGCCGGGGACGAGCGTGCAGGCACCTGGCCTCGGCTAAGACAAGTCCTGGCCTTTTCCACAGGACGGGAGACACGTATTTCCTCCGAGGGGTTTACGGCTTCGAGAGCGTATTCTAAGCTGGTGCGGCTGCGGGGCTGAGGGCGCTCCCGCCGGGGAGAGAGGGGCTCAGGAAGGAGAGAGGCGTTCACAGCCTGGCTCTGAGCCACATACAAGGCACGGAGACTAAGCTCTCCCTTGCACGTACTGGGGCGTCTCGGGGACCCCAGGCTGCAGGCCCACCTGCCCCCACCCCGGGAACCCAGTGAATTAACCCCTCAACGCCCTCACACCTGCACTTGCCCCCTCAAGGCCGGAACGTGGTTTTCACGGAAGTGGCTGCATGGGGTTTTTTAACTGCTTCCTGGCCACGTGTCTTTGGTTATTATTCCTAAAAATAATTTGTTGTGTTTGAATTGTATTTCAGGATTGAAACACACTTAAATATATCCTGCTTGTGGGAGGCACTGGGGAATCAGCCAAAGCAGCCCAGTGACACGCGGTCGGTCGGGACAGAACCTCCACCAGCTAGAAGCTGTTCCCACCGCCCGAGGGCCCGAAGGAGAGGGTGCTGGGCATGTGTCTGCGAGCAGGGAGCTCAGGGCCCCCGTCTCCCCGGACCCCGGCTGAGCGCCCCGTGCTGCCGGCCGGCTCCGCAGCAGCCCACGGGCGGGGCCCCATCCGAGTCTGCCGACCACGGGGTGGGCCCCATCCTGCAGCCCAGCCCCAATTTCGCTGGGGACAGCTGGGGCCTGAAGAGGCCAGCCAACAGCGGGGGGGGGTGGAGAGGGAGCGAAGAGGGAGCTGCTGTGAGCCTCCCCCCTCCCCTCCCCGCACACCACACCTCTGCAGAGGGCCCGCTTAATGCCGCACCCCATTCTATTTCTGAATTGTGAGCTAGAGCAGATGTGCGTGCAGTTCCCAGACACTGCCCCCGGGCGCAGTTAGTGACAGTGACGGTGGGTGGTCCCACCCGGCAGGGGCCCCCTCGACACCCAGCCTGAGCGAGCCCCCGCCTGTCCTGGCTGCCCCGTGCTGAGCAGAGTGTGGCTCCCTGCCCCCCAGGGGTCTGCTGGTTGCTGTAACCTTGACCGCCTGGTGGAGGTGGTCACCCGGCCCGGCCGTGGTCTTGAGAGAAGAGCCAGCGTCCACAGGAGTGCCCTGCCCTGACCAGCCTGCCAGCCGTGGGGTCTGGGAGCCCCACACCAGCCTCCCCAGGGAATCTGACCTCCAGACCCGGACGCTGCTGTCAGCCAAGGTCAGGAGCGCCACTAGCCTGTTGGGGAGCCGAGCAGGAGTTCAGCAGCAGTGGCCCTGCTCACATCCACACCCGTGCTCTGGAGATTTGGAAGGTTCTAGAATCACGGATGAGTGCCAACGGCGGCCCTGACACTACTAGCTGAGCGGCTCTGCCGGTGCGGCTGCTGCTTCAGCCCCTGAGAGCTCAGATGCCTGGGGGGCGGGGGTGCTGTTTCGCCCAAACGGCCTCCCTCCCTGTGAGGCTGTGCACTCGCGTTCCGGTTGCTAATGTGTGAGATGCTCCCTGGGGACTGTCTTCAGACCTGTGTCCCGTCTTTGGTCCTTCTGTGGACACCTTGAAGGTGGATCTGACCCGGTTAGTAATGCCACACAGTCGCCTCGAGCCGCCGGGTGGTGTGGATGAAGGAGGGAAGGAGCTGGGACAGGATGATTTCCCCTCTGCTTCTTGGTTGTCACCCTCGGGGTTTACTTATTCAGGCAGTGGTCGGGTTAAGGTCCCAGGCGTGTGGCCCCTCACCTCCAGGAGTCTGTGGTCTGGGGCGGGGGTGGAGGTGCTGATGGACATGGAGCCGG
>PISW01016414.1:0-13300 GCA_004023785.1 Mungos mungo | reverse complement strand
GGGAATCGGGTTCCTCCACCGCCGCGTCTGGGGCCGCAGGGGCAGGGCGAGGAGGGCCTTGATCAGCTGCACTCGGCCGTCCATCGCGCCCTGCTCGCGCTGGCTGGGCTGGCTGGGCTGTGCAGGGCGGGGCGGGGCTGAGCGGGGAGGCGTGGCGGGAAGTGCGTGTGCGCGGAGGCGGCCCGGGGCCGGGGGCGGGCCCAGGGCGGGACCTGTCTCCGGCCCCGCCCACGAGGCCTGTTGTTCTCCTGGGCGGGGCGCGACTGCGGGGTGGCAGTACTAGGCCAGGAGCCGACAGGGGAGGGTCAGGCTTAAGGGCGGCTCAGGGAGGCGGTGTCAGATCGGAGGGGCGGAGCCGAGTTTATCAAGGCGGGCGGTGTGCAGTGGGAGAGGGCGGGGCCAGGGGAGGAGCCCAAGACTCCAGGTCTTTGGTGAGGGCGGAGTCAGATGCACGTGGTGAAGGGAGGATCAAACTGTTCTGGATTTGGAGTGTGTCTGGTGCACAGCGTCCCTGGGGGGCCTTTCACTTGCCCTTTGGGTTGAGAGTCCCTTAAATTTGACCCCTTCTTCCCCTCATTCTTAGTCCTACTGTATCCTTCGCGGACCTTGTCTCTTGACACCATTCGAGTGAGATTCTGTGAACACATGTTCCTGCTGATTCGTGCTTATTCGTGCACTGCTCAACCAAAGAAGTACTGCATCCCTGGTTATAGATGAGGCTGCCTTGCAACAAAAAGGGAAAGCCCCAAATACTGGCCAACATAATCCAAAGCAGCATATTTAAAGGATAATGCACCTTGAGCAGTTGATATAACAAGGTATAATGATAAGAATCTCTTAATTCGGTATCAAGCTTGTAGGTAATTCTCTGTTGTGTTGCTCTCTCTATAGGCACTTCAGCGCTGCCACTTGCTTCATGGCCAGCGGGAGAGGGAGAGGGACTCAGTTTGCAAGATGGAGACATGTTTAATGTACCATAATCACAGCAGTGACATTCCATCATCTCTGCCATTTTCTCTTTTTTAGAAGCAATTTACAATGCCCACGCAAAGTTCACCACCGTATGGATATATGTATTACAGTTTGGTGATCCATTCATCCGTCAAAGGGCATTGGGCATGTTTCAGATTTTTAGCAACTGGTAATATGTCAGCTATAAACACTCACATACAGATTACTGTGTGAACATGTTTTCATTTCTTTAGGGTAACTACATTGAAGAAGAATTTCTATATTATATGGTTCTTTTAAAAACATCAAACTGGGAATACAATAGAACTCCTCAATCTAATGTAGGGCATCTACAAAACCTACAGCTGACATCACACTTCAAGGTGAAGGTCAGAATGCTTTCCACTTTTAGAGCAAGAGCAAGAGAAGCTTGCCCACTCTCACCACCTCAATTCATTATTGTATTGGGGGTTCCAGCCAGTGCAATAAGGAAGAGAGAGAGAGAGAGAGAGAGAGAGAGAGAGAGAGAGAGAGGGCACCTAGATGGGCAGGAGGAAACAAGGCAAACTTTTGCTATTTGCAGACCATTTGGTCATGTATGTAGAAAACAGTTTCTCTAGGATCTAGGATCAACAAAACAACAACAAACTAGAAGTAATATGTGAATTTAGCAAGGTTGTAGGACCCAAGGTGAATATTCAAAAAAAATCAGTCATATTTCTAGTAACAAACAAGAGACCTTTAAAATTAACAAAAATTTAACAACTTAGAAATGTTTAAAACTTAGGGTAAAATATGACAACAAATGTGAAAAATGTGTACACTGAAAACTACAGAACATTCCTGAGATAACTTACAGCTGATCTGAGTAATGGAGAGATATATGTTAATGGGATGGAAGGGTCAGTATTGTTAAGGTATTAATTCTCCACAAATTGTTCTATAGATACAAAGTCGCAGCAAAACATTTAAATATATAAAACGTAACTGATTCTAAAATTCATATGGAAATAAAAGAACATACCATGACAAAACTATATTGAGAAAGAACTAACTTGAAAGACTAGTACTATTTGATTTCAAGATTTGTGATAAAGCTATAGTAATTAAGACAGTGTAGTTTTGTCATAAGTAGACATTTAGATTAATGGAAGAGACTATGGAATCCAGAAAAAGACTGACACATATATGGACAGCTAAGTTCTGACAAAGGTTTAAATGCAATTAGGTGGAGAAAATACTTTCAAAAAAGATACAGGGAAAATTAAATATCAATTTGCAAGCAATACATGGCAATCAATACCTCATACCATATAAAAATTAACACGAAATGGGGTACGCCTGGGTGGCTCAGTTGGTTAGTGTCTGACTATGGCTCAGGTCATGATCTCACGGTTGGTGGGTTCAAGCCCCACATCGGGCTCCTTGCTGACAGCTCAGAGCTTGGAGCCTGTTTTGGATTCTGTGTCTCCCTCTCTCTCTGACCCTCCCCTACTTACACTCTGTCTCTCTCTCAAAAAATAAATAAACATTAAAAAAATAATAAATATTAACCCAAAATGGTTCATAATTCTAATGGTAAAACCTAAAATATAAAAGTAGGAGACAACAGGTTAAAAGAATATACAACCTCAGATTAAGTGATGATTTCTTATCTATGACACCAGAAACATAATGCATAAAAGGAAAATTAGGTAAATTGGATTTCATCAAATTAAAAGCCTTGTGTTTTTCAAAAAAACACTTTTAAGAGAATGAAAAAAACAGGCAAAGTCTGTGGGGAAATATTTGTAAATCACATATCTGATTATGACTTGAATACAAGAAATATATATAGAATTCTTAACACTCAATTATAAGAAAGTAAACAACCAATTAAAAATGGGCAAAATGTTGGGATGCCAGGGTGGCACAATCAGTTAAGCGTCAGACTTTGCTTGGGTCATGACCTCACAGTTCATGGATTCGATCCCCGCGTCAGGCTATTAGTTGACATTAGAGCCTGCATTGGATCCTCTACCTCCCTCTCTCTCTGTGCCTCTCCCTCTTGCTCTCTCTCTCTCAAAAATAAATAAACATTCAAAAAGTGGGCAAAATGTTTAAACAGACATTTCATAAATATATATGACAAATAAGCACATGCACAAAAATGTTCACTATCATTAATAACTAGGGAATTGCAGACTAAAACCTCAATGAGTTACCACTTCACACCTACTAGGAGGGCTAAAGTAAAAATAAAACAGAATAACAAAACAAAACTTGACAATATTAAGTGCTGTTGAATTTGAAGAGCAAATCAATCTCATACATTGCTAGTGGGGATATAGAATAATAGAGTTGCTTTGGGAAACATTTTTCACATCTCATCAGGTTCCTTCATGCAACTTTGCAGACTTTAATCGCCCCTGTCCTGGGATAACCACTATTCTAAATTCTACAAACATTTAGTTTTGCTCATTCTTGACATTGATATAAAAAAGAATCATGAACTCATATACTTTATTTTTTTAATGTTTGTTCATTTTGGGGGTGAGAGAGAGAACAGAGAAGGGGAAGAGGTCTGAGAGAGAGAGAGGGAGAGAAAGAGAGAATCCCAAGCAAACCCTGCACTGTCAGGGCAGAACCAGACTCTGAGCTCAATCTCATGAACCCTGAGATCACCTGAGCTGAAATCAAGAGTGAGATGCTTAACTGACTGAGCCACCCAGGTGCCTCTATAATTTCTTGGGCTTGATTCTTGTACTGAATATATTTTCTGTAGTAGTCATCCATATTGCTGTGAGTAGTTCCTTGTTAAATATTGTCTTAGGGGCACCCGGGTGGCTCAGACGTTAAGCATCTAACTTCAACTCTGGTCATGATCTCATGGTTGGCTGAGTTCGAGTCCCACTAGCCAGGGAGCACAAGCCCCACCTCCAGTGAGCCTGAGCACTGCTTGAGGTGAACACAAGCCCTGCTTTGGGTGAGCCCCGCTTCTCTCTCTCTCTCTCTCTCTCTCTCTAAATAAATAAATAAATAAATAAATAAATAAATATTGTCTAGCATTCCATTGTATGAGTACATCACAATTTATCCATTTGCAATCTAGTAGTGTATTAAAAAAATACTACATCAAAATTAAAGGTAGTATTTCTCAGGAATGCAAGGTTGTTTTATTAATTGAAAATCAAACATGTAACCAAGAATAAGAATGTAGTATACAGCTAATCCGAAGGCCTGAGAAGTCTCTTCCAACATGGCTCAAGATAACTCTCCGAACAAGTCTACACCAACAAATCACAGACGCAGCCGCCCCAAATTCACACAAGATCAACTGAAAGTCCTCATCAAAGTATTTGACAAAAATCCTTACCCAGGTTATGCCACCAAAGAAAAACTTGCTTTAGAAGTCAACACTGAAGAATCTAGAATCCAGATTTGGTTTCAGAATCGAAGAGCTAGGCACCAGAAAAAATCAGAATCCGATGAGGACTTAGAATCAAGCCAAGACCACAATCACCTTGAAGAGGAGATTCAAAGCAGAGCAGACAGACACAGACGGTGTCGCGCCAACTACACGCCCGCGCAATTACACACCCTCACCGAGGCATTTTCGAACAACCCTTATCCTGGCTTTGATTTGAGAGAGCAGCTTGCTAAAGAAATTGGCATTCCAGAGCCAAGAATCCAAGTTTGGTTTCAAAATTGGAGATCCAGATTTCATGTCCAGAGAAAAAGAGAACCTGATAAAGATTTAGAACAGAGACAAGACCAGGAACAGGATCTCTGAGATGAGAGAGTTCAAGGCACAGAAGCTACACAATGGCCCTAATCTTTCTATCCTAATCTTTCTGTCTTATTTCTCCAGAGCCAGAGCAAAGTGGACAGAGAGAGACATCAGTGTACTCCATAACTTCAGCCTGGGTGCTCATTTCTCACTTGTCTTGGGAACATGTTTTCCTAAACATACCTCCAGCTTTTCCAGAGCTGAGCCTGCTGCAGACGCTAACAAGACTTTTGGAGGCAGAGACAGATGCATGGTGTGCCACATCCTACCAACTGATCCTGGATCCAGAGTTCAGCGGATCTTGAGGACTACGAAAATAAATTTATTAATACCATTTTTCTTTTTTTAAATTTTTATATTTTGTTTATTTTTTAGAGAGAGAGACAGACAGGAAGAGCAGGGGAGGATCAGAGAGGGAGGAAGGGGCAGAGTTCAAAGACAGGCTCCAGGCTCTGAGCTAGCTGTCAGCACGGAGCCTGATGCGGGAGCCTGATGCGGGTTCCAACCCGAGGGCCGCGGGATCATGGCCTGAGCCGGAGTCGGATGCACAGCTGTCTGGACCACCCAGGTGCCCCATTAATAATCGATTTTGAGGGGCGCCTGCATGGCTCAGTCAGTTAAGTGTCCGACTTCGGCTCAGGTCATGATCTCGTGGTTTTTGGGTTTGGGCCCCATGTCGGGCTCTGTGCTGACAGCTCAGAGCCTGGAGCCAGTTTCGGATTCTGTGTCTTGCTCTCTCTCTGATCCTCCCCTGATCACACCATCTTTCTCTGTCTCTGAAAAATTAATAAAATGTTAAGAAAAAAATTTTAAAAATATCATTTTTAAATCATCATAGTCATTGTGATTTTTTAAGAAAGATTTTATTTCTAAGTAATCTCTACACCCAACATAGGGCTTGAACTCACAGCCCTGAGATCAAGAGTTGTGCACTCCACCAACTACACCAGCTTGGTGTCCCAGTTGTGCTTTTTTAATAAGAGACATCTGCTCTGTCTTCATCCCCATTTCCGGCACAGAGCTTCTAAAACCTTCAGAGTTTCCGGTGAGGAGAGAAACTAGAGGATTGTCGTTTCAGTCCTTTCGCCCGAGCCTCCAGGACGGAGAAAGGGGGTGGAGTTTGAGTCAGCTGCCCATGGTCAATCATTTATTCATTTTTTTTATTCCATTATAGTTATCATACAGTGTTATCTTAGTTTTAGGTGTACAATCCAGTGATTCACCAATTCTGTACATTGTTCAGTGCGCAGCATGAGAAATGTGCTTTTCCTCCCCTTCACCTATTTCACCCCAACCATCTCCCCTCTGATAATAAACAGTTTCTTCCTCATGGAAAAAAAAAAAGAATGTAGTATACAGAATAATAATCCCTCAAAGATGTCTGCATCCTAATCTCCCTAAGCAGTTTATCTTAAAATAGTGAGATTGTCTTGGAATATCTAATCAGGTAAAATCTTAAAAGTGAAAGAGGGAGGTAGAAGAAGAATGGGTTAGAGAAATATGGTGTGAGAAAGACAGAACCCACCACTGTTGACTCTTAAGAAAGAGAAAGGGGGCCAGGAGCCTGAAAAGGAACAGTCTGCCAATACTATGATTTTTGTTTGGAAAGACCCATACCAAACTTCTAGAACACAGAACTGTAAAATGATAAACTTGTGGTTGTTTGTGATAAATATGTGGTAATTTGTAAAGACAGCAATAGAAAACTAACATAAAGAGAAAACTCCAGAGCACCTTTCTGGTTCAGTGTGTAGAGCATGTGACTCTTGATCTCAGGGTTGTAAATTCCAGCCCCACCATGGGTGTAAAGATTACTTAAAAATAAAATGTTAAGGGGCACCTGGGTGACTCAGTTGGTTGAGCATGCAACGTCAGCTCACGACATGGAATCGAGGTTGGTGGGTTTGAGCCCATTTCAGGCTCTGTGCTGACAGCTTGGAGCCTGGAGCCTGCTTCAGATTTTGTGTTTCACTCTTTCTCTGTTCGTCCCATGCACACGCTCGCTTGCTCGCTCTCTCTCTCTCTCTCTCTCTCTCTCTGAAAAATAAAGATTAAAAACTTTTTGAAAGAAAATAAAATGTTGAAAGAGAGAGAGAAATCCATGTGAACATTTCAAGAGAAACTGAAAATATATTTGCCGTCTTTGATTTTCTATTATTAAGGAATAGATAAAATTCAGGGAGGGCACCTTGGGATTTTTTTGGAGTCAAGAAATATATTTAGTTGCACTGGGAAGACTCTTTTATTGAAAAGTTTGTATGGGGCGACTGGGTGACTCAGTCGGTTACCTGTCCAACTTCGGCTCAGGTCATGATCTCACAGTCCGTGTGTTCGAGCCCCGCGTCAGGCTGTGTGCTGAAAGCTCAGAGCCTGGAGCCTGCTTCAGATTCTTTCTCCCTCTCTCTCTGCCCCTCCTCCACTTACGCTCTGTCTATCTCTCTCAAAAGAAAATAAACATTAAAAAAAGTTTGTATGGATGCACACAGATGTCGTAATATCCGGCTCCTGAGACCTCCTAACACAGCACATCAAACTATGTTCAAAGCATCTATAGCAAACAAGAAATCATGGTACAATCATCAGAAAGAAATGTACTGACATTACTAGCTTCTTAATATGTTAGGAGAGACACAATATCTTTCCAGTGGCAAAAATAACAAAGGAAAGGCAAAGGAATGTTTTACAATATGATTTATTTATGATATTCAAAGTGTAAATATAAAGCTGGGCGAACCTACACGCATGGCTCCCAGAGAGGGTATACAAGAGCATCCCTCGGTTCCTTATACTGGAACATTCCCTCCTCCTATTACAGCTCACCCTGCCCTCAACCAGAAGACCTGAGTCTGGGCCCCGCCCCTGGACCCGCCCCTCGCATACTTTCCTCAGGAGGAATCTCAGTCCCACCCTTTAACTCTGACCAACTTTCCACTAGTTGCACCTCCCCACTCACCTCAGTTCTTACCTCACCCACCTCACAAAGCGCCTGCACACACACCCCGTGTCGCGCCTGTGCCTTAGTGACCAACCAGGTTCCTGTGTGGAACCAGCCCAAATAAATTCTTTTCCTTCCTTCTCTTTCCTATTCATCTGGATCTCCAATGAAATATCATCTCTTCCTTTCATATGATCCTCCATGTGTCTTACTTAATCTGTGTTTTTCATCTGTTTATCTTTCTGTGGTTTACTCTCGATATCTTCTTAGGACACATCTGTCTGTCCAATATTTACCTCTTAGGCTCTGTGTGACCCATGCTTAGACATATCCACTGAAGGAGGGAGTCCCTGTCGCAGACTCCTTGGTCAGTGTCTGCGGGCCTGAAAGGCCAAAGCACAGAGGGTGGCTGAGGCTTGCTCCCTGTGTGGCCTGGGAGACAGGAAAGGATTCTTCTCCTGCAGGATACGTGGGGTTAGTTCTCCGGGCTCTGGGCAAGGGGATGATGCCGGAGCCTCAAGAGAATGATGATGTAGCCGTGAGACAGGCAGGCTGAGGGCTGAGGAGGGGATGTGGGTGCAGTGGGCTCTCGTGAAGGAAACAGCCTCACAGAACAAACATGTGGCTATGGCAGGTGAGGGTGAACGTCCTAACCCAGAGCATTGTCACTGGTTGACCGGTCACAGCTCCCAGAGAAAGGGCCATTCTAGGACATCGTTTATTTGATCTGACCGGGAGGTAGATGAGGGGGAAACCCTAGCATCAGGGCAGTTACTGAAAAACCAAAAATATCAGAGAGGATTGTTTCACAGTATGGTCACCTGAGGTGGCTGATGTCTTTATTTTAGGTGGGGTAAGGCATAATAAAAACCAACTACTAACAAATCATATATTTGTGACTATGCATAGAAACATGTTATCCCTCATTGCCCTTATGTTTCAAAACTTTCCACATGAGTTTTGCTTGTTTATTCTTCCATGCGAACGTCAAAATCAACTCGTCTATTCAAAAATATCCTCTATGTGTTTCTGGTTGGATTATACGTATGCGGGGTGGGGGGCATGCTGCCCATCCTTGGATGAAACACAATATTTGCACCTTGCTGACCCATCGCTGGTCATGCGTTGGAAGTTTAATTTATCTTCAGGAAATTTAATGTTTTTATGATCTCCAGCCATCTTATCGAAGGCCAGGATATCGGTCCATTTGTTAGAATATTCCTTTGGATCCGTGTCTAGCTTTATCACACTTGCTCATGCGTTTTGTTGTTTTATTAAATAAAATCCTGGTACCATTAAGTGTGAATTGTTATACTAAATAGGGTGTTTACCTCATACTACCTTTTAACCGTTTATGTCCTATATATATGTGAAAGCTGGTCATATATTTATATTAATTTTGTATGGCAAATTTCCTCTTATCCCTTCCACTGTTTTAAAAGTGAGCTCTAAACCAAACATGTGTTGCCTACTCTGGGGTGCCTGGACGGCTCAGTCAGTTAAGCATCAGACTTTTGATTTCAGTCACCCAAGGTCATGAACTCACAGTTCATGAGATCAAACCCCCTGAGCTCAGTGCTGACAGCGTGGCAATGCTGGGGGCTCTCTCTCTGTCCCTCTCGCTCAGCCCCTCACCCGCTCCCTCTGTCTCTGTCACAGTAAGTAAATGATCTTCAAGAAAGACTTGCGTACTATACAGCCTGAACCAGCCAGGTACCCCTGTTTCCAATTTGTTAAAATATTGCTTCTTCTTTTCCTTTTCCTTCATGTATGAACATGTGAAACGTCATGTTTAGAGATCCTCTCACCACTCTGATTTGTCTTTCAGTTCCCATAGGGATTATTCTCTTTAAGGCCCTTAATAGAGAACATTAAGAGTTTTTTAACTTCCAAGTCTTCTTATGTTCCCCAGTCATGTAACATACAAATTGGTAATATCCAAAAGCAAAAGCCTCTCATAAAATCATAAAAACCATCCTTTTGATCTTTTCAACATCTGTGGGGATGGCATGGTTACTGTCTCCTGGTCTGGCGATAGAGCAAATTAGGCCATTTCTTAGCATCTAATCCTCCTTTCGTTCCGTCATCATGGTGCGTCGCTCTTTGAACATGCTGTTCTGGATTCTGTTGGCTAATATTTGCAGTTTGTGTTGGCAAATATTGGGGTAAATGCGCAAGCAACATCAGCCGCCTGGTGCCAAGAGCCTCTGCTGAGAGACGCACAGATAAGCAGGAAACTGTGTTCACAGCACCTCACGCAAGGGGCACCCAGAGGCCAAGAGTCAGCTAAGGAATTAGGGCGAGAGGCCTGCAGGGATCCCTCTGCTGCAGAATTTTGGGACCTTTCCCTCCCCAAGTGTGGCAGGCTCCAACCTCATTGCTGAAGACCCAGGGCCCAAGTTCATCCCATGGCCCCGCCCCTCGCTGGGCCTCAGCCAATGGTCCTGTAGCCTTGCCTCAAGATTCCGACCCCACCTTCTCTCTCCAGAGTTAGGCCCGCCCTTTCCCTGTACTCCTGGGCCCAAGTGTGCCTCACTCCTGTTGAGACTGTGCGACAGCCCTCTTGTGGGCAGAGCCTGCACAGGCGTCCCATACACCCCATGGCCCAGCCTGCCCCTGCCCTGGTCCCGCCTCCATGGAATGCACATCAGCTGGTGGCTAGGAATGTAAAGCTGAGTGATGGGATGTCCCGGTGTTTGGCAAGGACTCAAAGTAAATACACGCCTCAGCGAACATCATACCCACCCACCTAAAGTAGGACCAATGGGGAGTGGGTAACCGCCTCAAGTGAGGAAAATTCTGTAACACACAAGAGGATATTACAAGGGATGTAACGTCCACACTGCAGGTGGAGAAACAGAGAAGTGCTTTAAATTCTACCTAGTGATGAGCCTCTCAGGCAGGAAAATGAGACACTGCAGCTTGGGCCCCCCGGGACTGCATGGCAGGAACAGAGCTGCTGACACGTGCACCCAAACACAGTCTTTATGAAATCCTAGGGAGAGATCTCTGTCCAACCACCCAGTGTATTAACACACAGAAGGGACTGCCCAGGTCTCACCTTCCCTTCCCGTGTGAGCTCTAATCACCACTAAGATTTCTTGAGATTTAAAAAAAAAATTTATGTTTAAGTAATCTCTACACTCGATGTGGGGCTACAGACTGAGCCAGCCAGGTGCCCGGTTGAGATGTTTAAACCACGGTAAGCTGTGTGGGAGACCTGTAATTTGAGCTAACTGGAAATTTTATGCAAGAACTGGAAACTGTTGATATGTTTAAGGAACAAATTGCCAAAAAACCTTTACTCCTCACTTACCTACCTTAATTCTCCATTGACAAAGCCTTCGGAAGACCTAGTGGCATTGGGGTGCCTGGGTGGCTCAGTCCCTAAAGCGGCTGACTTAAGCTCAGGTCATGAATTTGAGGTTCGGGATTTCAAGTCGTCAGTCGGGCTCTGTGTTGATACCTGGGAGCCGGGAGCCCGCTTCAGATTCTGTGTCACCTTCTCTCTCTGTCCTTCCCCTGCTCATGCTCTGTCTCTCTGCCTCACTAAAATTAACAAACATTTAAAAATTGAAAAAAAGGATTCGTGGCGTGGAGTAATGAAAGATGTGCTGGATGCAAGGGACCACCTCCCTAATGCTGGCCTCCCCAGGAATTAACCCTGTGCTTGCTGCTCTAGTTTTGGTCCCACTGACTTCTGGACTGATCTCCTGGACAACCATGCCGGTCCAGCTACCACTGCTTGCCCTTGGGAGTGCCAGGGAGTTCCCACACCGCTGCCACAATCCCCAAATATGTGCTTATGGCCTTCGTGAAGGCTGAAAGGGTCTCTTCTCATAGGGAGGCATTAGATTACCTACTACCTTGAGGGGACTTCTTTCATATACAAAGCAGAGAGCTTAACAGAGAGAGGGGGCTTCCATCGGGGCCTGGAGACCCCATGGCCCTGGCACCAAGTCCCTGTGGTTAATGCATCAAGGTCGACACTTCACGGCTCTGTCCTGGTTCAGGTGATGGTGCACAGGGCAGAGCCAGAGGTCCTCTGACCATGCCGGTGCTCGTTGGGAGTAATAAAAACTTACGAGACAGATTTTCGGAAGCAAATACCTCTTACTGGAAGAACACACGTATTTTACAAAATGCAAGATGCCTGAGAAACAAATACATTACCATGCAGAAGTGCGCATAGCTCAGACAAACTCTACAGTGTGTCTTCTAAAGTATGTTCCCTGCAGTGAAAGGATATCAGTGAGCCTTTTCAAGATATCACTCATTCCCTCTTTGTGGTAAAAATACGTATTTATTTGTTTGTTTGTTTACTTCTTTATTTGTGGTCGTGCCCAGAGTAGAGCACAAAATGGGGTTGATACCCACTACCCTGTGATCAAGACCATGACTGAGATCCAGAATTGAGCTGAGATCAAGGATTGGACACTTACTCGACAGAGTCACCCGGGTGCCCCTGTAATAATTTTATTTCCTCTAACCCAATGGGAGGCTCGAATGTAAGTACCCCAACATCTAGAGTCGCATGCTCTAGACACTGAGCTAGCCAGGTGCCCCCAAGATATTACACATTCTTGGGGTCTAGCCCCAAACTCTAAATAAAACAAAAGTACCACTGCTAAAACATGATATGGTGAAAAGCATCAAACCAAGGAGCTGTGGCCAGGGATCTCAGTGACACAGCAGACAGAAGGGTGTAGGACACGCTCAGAGGAATGGTGCCTGCCTCGGCGACCCATCAGCCTGAAACCATGACCCTCTGCCCTGTAGAAGACAAATACAGCGTACATACACAGTGTGACATGTTCTCATATGCAACATATTTGGAAGGAGGACTTGCGTAAACACAAAAGCACACATTGCAAACACTGACAACAACCCCAAGTGCAAGTTTATCCCAAAGTCACATGAACCCCAAGTCCATTTCATGTCCTGAGATGACTAGCTGATGTGACAGGGCCACTCCTTGAGTCCAAGGCCTCCAGGTGAAGTTCGTGGCTTCTGTAGAACTGCTGAGAGTCACTGAGATTTAAAATCCTATGGTCTACAAAGGGCACCCTTCTATGTTGCCAAGGCAAATGCTACATAGAAATGGAACAGGCAAGGCAAAGCAATCACACAGAAGCAGTAATTTCCCATTTCTCTGAAATGAACCTTCCTTCCTCTTCGGTTTGAAATGCTAAAAACATTTGAGGAGAGCGTTCCTCTATTATCATGGGAGGGTCTTTCTGAGGAAGAATGAAACATGGCCTTTGGTAGCAAAGAGGATGTACTATTATTTAAACCACGTTACTGAGGTATGAAAGTATGACTGACATATGATAAGCTGTACGTATTTCATGGGGACAACCTGATGAGATCAGAGACCAGTAAACATGGATCCAGGAACCATCAGCATAATCTGTGTCACAAGCATATCTGTCCCCTCCAATGCTTCATTTCACCCTCAGTCATCAGTATTATTTGTTTTGTAATAAGAAGTCCACAAAGGCAGAGGGTCTACCCTCCTAGCGAATGTTTCAGCATGCACCTACCCGGAGCTCTGGAGGACAAGTCCTGGTGGGTGGCTCTCGGCTTTAACCATACCCCACATCCTATCGGTTGGCACCCCAACCGCACAACCCGTAGACTCCAAG
>PISW01016413.1:0-13307 GCA_004023785.1 Mungos mungo | reverse complement strand
ATGTGGTTTCATCTTAGCTTGGGCAAAGCATGCAGTATTTAATACATAGTAGCAGAATATTTACTATTGAAGCTTGAAAAGATGTGAGTTCTTTGTGTGCAACCTTTCATTTATGCATGTGAGAGGGTTATCGTTTTTTAAATATTTTTACATTGTAGTACTTGTTTTGCTTGTTGGTGGTGTTTGCTTATTTAATACACTCTGTCAAGGACAGGAATTACATGCTGTTCCCCCCCCCCCCCAGGGAGTGTGTCTTGGGTTTTTCCCTTATTATTTTCTTTACTTTTTTTTTTCTCTTCCTCTTCTTTTTATGGTGGTGGGGGTGGTTATGTTTAAATGAAGTTGCTTTTACAGCACCAAAGACTTAATCATCCATTTCCTATATAAAAGGTAGCTACTTTTCTGCATGGACCTCAAGTATACTGTAGTATAGAGGTGGAATTTAAGGAAAGGTATTAAACAGGCTGTGTTTTAGCTTATAGGCAAGTAATAAATTGTATCATTTATCTTGAATGTATCATAGATAAGCTGCTAAATAACGATTGCCACTTCAGATAGCTGTGAAATTAGGTGATTAACTAGTTGGTACTTAACCTGTTAATTTCTGTATAAGTCTAATTACGTGAAATAGAAGTGGGGGTTTTGATTTTTTACTTTGCTTTTCTGTTTGGAGTGTCATTGTAACTACTGTATTGTAAATGGCGGAAAATAATTGCATAAGTTAAAAAAATAAATTGTGTTATATTAAAAAATGTAATAAAATGCTTATTTAATAATAAAAAATAAACTTCTTCGCAAAAAAATAAACATTAAAAAATTAAAAATATATAATATAATAAAAAGAAGACTTAAAATAAACAATCTCAGAAAGAGAAGAAAATATTCCCTTAGCTGTGCAGAAGAACACATATCATCCCATACTGTAAAGCCAGTTCTGATAAAGTACAGAATTCAGGCCATTCACAAAATTATCACTCTTAGTCTCCTATCCAATGTGAAGACTTGCATAAAAACTATGTAATATTATTATAATCTTCTTTGGTTTAACAGAAAACTCTCTCAAAGGCGCCTGGACTGCTGAGCACATTGCTGGACCCTGTGGAAAGAACCGTATAGTTACTAGAACTCTGTCATTCTGATTGGCTGCCTTCTGTAAAAATTTCCTGCTCCACGAACAACACTTAAATTGATCTCTCTTTCCGGAAAAGGGTAAAGGCTTGCAATATTTCTTCACTAAGCGTGAAGAGCCTCATAATGTCCTTCTCCCTTCAGATATAAAAAGGTAATAAACCTATGATTCTTCTCCATTCCTTATTCAAACCAAGAGCTTCAGAGTCTTTTTCTCATTTAAATTCACACTGCAAAGGGCTGTGATAGAAGAAAAACTTAGAGTCATTGCTGTTAAGAAGAAATAATGGTCCCTTTTGAGGATGGGGACCTGAGAAAGCTTCACAGAGGAGATGACATTTAAGATTCTGTGATAGAACAGTCAAATTTCTGCAAGCAAAGAAGAGAGGAATGAATCGGGAAGAGAGCATTTCTGGTGGAAGGAGCGGTAATGCCTTGAAAACATGCTATGCCATGTGTCTAAGGAATATTGCCTCTTTCAACACGGTGAGGGGTGGGATTAGGTTACCGAGTGAAGCTGAAGAGTTGGTTGGGTGAGATCAAAAGATGAATTAAGCATTTGGGGACTTAAAAAAAACCCAGTGGTGTACCAAAAAAACATTTGTAAGTAGGGGGTTGTATGATTTGCTATTTACTTAGAAATGTATATTGCAGTGAGACGGAAGATATATTGAAGAGAGAAAGACCTGGGTACATGGCTGCCACTTAGGAAGCTACCTGGATAGTTCCTGGGAAAGGCAATGAGGTCCGTGGCAATGAAAGGGTAAGGAGAACAAAAATTCAAGACATTTCAGAAGTGTAATCCTCTGGAAATAGAGAATGGAGACCAGAGAAAGGTTGGATACACCTAAAGGTTACTAAAGGTGTTGTAGTATCCCTCTCTTTTGAAATTTATAAATTTTTAAAAAGTTTATTTATTTAGAGACAGAGAGTGCAAGTGGGGGAGGGGCAGGGAGAGAGGGAGAGAGAGTCCCAAGAGTGCAGGGCCTGATATGGAGCTCGAACTCACGAACCATAAGAACAATCACCTCCTTTGCACTTCTCACCCTCTTTCCCCAGCAAACCCTTCCAATCACTCAATTCTATCAGGTTCCTCTCTGGATAGAGTGAAAGTCATTGGATCCTGGAAGTAGATTTCTCTTTAATTACATAGAACTCCTCTTGCCATTTCTTCTCCTCATTATTATGCTGAAACAGTCACGGTCTCTTCCACCGGCCTTGACTTATTTGACCAAATGTCCCCTTTTATTACTCTGGCTCCAGGCATGTAGGAAATGGCCTTTGAATTTGATCCTGCACCAACTTGACAAGCATATTTCTGGGCCAAGAAAACCTGCCTTCATTTAGTCCTTTGTGATTATCCCAGAGATTTCGAGAAGGTACCATTCATTGACTTTCTACTCTATAATTAAGAAATGGAAGAGCCAGCAGCAATATGAAGTTTGCTTGTTTATGTTTATACATGCCTGAATTTTAATTACTGTTTCTGTAGCCTTGGATCGGCCCTTCAAGTAAGAGTGTAATTTGTTAAGCGCTCTTTCGGTGCTCTCCAGACGTCCCCACAAGTCCCTGGCAGCATCCCTGTGGAATATGAAAAACAGAGGGGATTCTTCAGCTCCAATCTTACCTCTGTCGTTGTTACTGCTGAGTACTTCCGGCTGCTTTCATTTGCGGAATTTAACTTAAATCCAAGCTAGGCTGTATTTTAGCCCTGCTGTCTGAATCAAGCCCAGGCTACTTTGTTGAACGAGCGTCCTATCGGCTTGAGAGAATTGCTAGATGCAAGCCGGAAAAACAGAACACTCACGTTCATGGTCTCCATCGAGGAAAGGCTTTTTTCTATGTTTTCCTTCATAAAGTAGTATACTACATTTTGAGCCAAAGCTTAAAATTAAAATAAAATAAAGCCCCTTGAGGAGTGTCTGAGTGGCTCAATTGGTTGAGCAGCTAACTTTGGCTCAGGTCATGATCTCACAGTCCGTGGGTTAGAGCCCCGTGTCAGATTCTGTGCTGACAGCTCAGAGCCTGGAGCCAGTTTCGGATTCGGTGTCTCCCTCTCTCTGCCCCTCCCCCACTCCTGCTCTGTCTCTCTCTGTCTCTTTCTCTCTCTCAAGATTAAATCAACATTAAAAAAAAAATAAAGCCCTTTGAATTTTACATTTGGGAATCCACAGCTGAGTCTGCTGGGGTAGGTTTTGGGGATAGGCGGTGGAAGAAATCCTGCGACTGGTACTCAGTGACGTTGGGCTAGCTATTTTGCCTCTCTAAGCCTTGGCTTCCTCATCTGTAAAATGGGCTAATATTAGATCTCTTGCAGGATTATTGGGACAGATAAATGAGATAAGGAATAACTGCCATTTAGGAAGATGAATAAGTAGAAACTAATGTCATTGTTTATATCCAGAAACAATGATGTGTGAGTTCATAGCAACAACTTTACACTATATGCACCTGTCCTATACATCAAAGACATTTTTGCCTAGAAGCCTAAAGCTCCAAATACTAAGAAGAGTTCTAACACCCAAGCAGCAAAACAAAAACAAGAAAACATGTCAATGTAACTCTGATCTTTTTTCAGTTTCTAGGAGGTACTCACTCTCCTTCTCACCTCGCGATCGTGGTTTCCTTTCCCTTCAGCCTGGAAAACTCTTATCAAGCTGTTCAGGTGGCCGACTTCTCATGTTTTAGTTGTCAGCTTACTATCACATCCTGAGAGAGGGCCTTCCTGATCACCTCCGCTAAGCAAGGCCCTCCCTTCCACCAGCCCCTGCTATGGTACCGTTATTTACCTTGTTGACTTTGACTTTTGCATCTACCTAACTATGCCTAACACAGTACCTGCTTCAAAAAAGATGTTGTATAAATTGTTGGTAAGTTAGTGAATGTCTGCATGAATGAAATTTGGTAAAACATATTCAGCTAAGATTGAAGTAAAAACGAATTACATATTCTTGTCTCAAGACCTCCTTGAAGATAAACATCTTGGGCTAAATAATCAGTAATATATCCTCTCAGCTTTCAGGACAAAATGTCTTGTTTATCTCAACTGTTTATCTCAGTCTTGCCTTCCCAGAGAAAATGATTTTCTCTCTTGGATTATCCCAAAATATGTAGGAATATACATGTTTCCTTTCTGCCTTCTACTTTTGTAAATTAGTGTTAAATTTTTATTGATAGTTTACAATGTATAATGAAAGTGAAAATACTGACAAGGTCTTTGGCTCTAGAAACAAGTATTACAGATAACTCAAAGAATAAAGCTTTTCTACATTAACTCAAAATTCATCTCTTGGAAAATGATGCAAATGGTTGACTGGAGATGAAGTAATTTATCAATTCATTGGTTGATGCATATTTCATGATCATAATGTTCCTTAAATTAAATCTAAATGCATAACAATTTGGAGCACCTTAGTGCTGAGCCTTGTAGCTTGGGTGAGCCCCTTTTTTTATCACACTGGAACTGTAAAAGCACTTAACAGCAGTTATCCTTAAGATGTAACACATCAGTGGCTTACCTTGTATCATTGATTTTCAAAATACATCCTTCATGAAAAATATTACCAAAAGTGTTTACCACAAAAGTGAGTGAAACTAAAAGACAAGAAAAAATAATAAAATTGGAATTAAAAAGAAAATCCTCAGAGAATGGGAGGCATTGATTCAAAAAGAATAGATAAAGGATTTATAGAAGCATCTAATGATGTTCAATTATTGGACCTTGGTAAAAATGCATTCTGCCTATGTAAAGAAGTGGTTGAATTATTCACTAAGAAATAGTCTGGGATATGAGTGAAGTTGGAGGTCACTATGGGGAAGGTGGGCATTCCAGGGTAAGAGTATTAGTCCTCTAGGGGAGAAATGCTGGGTGGTTTCATAGAGAAGGGACAGAGTATATACCTCATGGTTGTTGAGGACTTCCTCTAAAATAGATTGCGTTTACGATCCTACCTCTCACCGCTGGAACATTCTGTGTTAAAGGAACTTCTGTCCATTTAGAAGAACCTAACAGTTTGAAAAAAGGATTTTGACTAAACAACTCAAACAGATAACTCACAGTGATACGGAAATAATGGAAGAAACAGAAGAGCTCTTCACTGAAACTTAACAAGAACTCTCAGGGAGAAAGAATTAAGAGGGCACAGAATAATTCCTGAAACTTAATACATGATTTAAAATTTCAAAATTCAGTAGAAAACCTGGGGGAAATAATAGCATTACAGGAAAAAAATTGTGTGGAAAAATATTGAAGGAAATACCTTGTAACACAAAGCCAAAATATAAATTAAAGAAAGTAATCAATGAAAAAGTAACAAAAATGAAGGATAGATTCAGAAGACCTTCTGTGTAAGGAATTTCTTAAGATTACTAAAACCCAAGATAAGTAAAAAAATCTTTTTTTCAAACAAAAGTCTCACCTATTCATTTCTGAACCAACCTACTGGTGCAGAAGCATAGAAACAGAGCAAATCACTTTGCTGATAAAATGTGTCTATTGTTCGGGTAGGAGTGATGTTCAGAGAGTGATACGATGCAAGCGGGTGACTTTCATGCAGCATAAATACGTGTGCCGTCTGCCACGTGATCCCTTATTGGCCCAGCTTGGGTCTTCTCCAGTACCTCCTCTTGGAGTTCTACCTCGCCAGTTTTCATCTGAATCCACTGGGGAACTGGAGAATTCTGCATTTGTCTCCTGGCCAGGAATCGCTTGATCTTGAAAGTCTTGTGAGAAGACATGGGGAGGGACAGGAAATCACACACATCACGATGGTGGACAAAAGGAGCAAGATGAGGAAAACTTTGATCCTGAGAAGTTAAGAAGAATGGGAATATGAGCAATAACAAGACAAACAGTAATTCTGTGATATAATCATTCTTGAAAATACTTTTGTTATCAAATTGGTAATTTGTGTGTATCTTTCCTCTTTTTGCTTCTTAAGGTGGAATGTAATACATTGTGTTTGTGACTTTAAACACTTAAAAATGTTAAGTTTGGGGGCAGCCTGAGTGGCTCAGTCAGTTAAGCATCTGACTCTTGATTTTGGCTCAGGTCATGATCTCATGGTTTGTGAGTTCAAGCCCCAGCTTGGTATCTCTCTCCCTCTCTCTCTGCCTCTTGTCTATTCACGCTCTCTCTCTCTCCCTGACAAAATAAATAAACATTTTAAAAAGTAATAAATTAAAATGTTGTTTGCAACACAAAAAATATTTCTTGAATCCTTATGTTTTAATGTATCATTATATAAACAGTATACAGATAATTAGAGGAATGTTGATTGTTTCATGATTTAATAAATGTTAATTTTCAATAGATATTTATATTCATTTGCCAGGATTGCCAGAAAAGATACCACTGACTAGGTACTTTAGGGACCCAGCATTTTCATTGCTGCTTAAACAACAGAGATTTCTCTTCTCACAGATCTGGATGCTGGAAGTTCAAGACCAAGGGGTCAACCGTGCTGGTTTCTTCTGAGGACTCTCTAGTTTGAGGATGGCCATCTTCTCTCTGCATTGGGGGCTCTAACAAATTATCACAAACTTAGTGGTTAAAAAAACAAAAATCTGTTCTCTGCCAGTTCTGGAGTTCTGAAGTCTGAAATCACTTTCACAATGAGAAAACATCAAGGCACTGTCTGGGTGGGTTCTTTCTGGAGGTGCTGACAAGAGAATCTATTTCCTTGGCTCTTCTCAGCTTCTTTTGGCTTCCGGGATTACTTGGTCTGTGGCCCCTACCTCTGTCTGGATGGTACAGTGCTTCTCCATTTCCTGCCCCCAGCATCCCACCACCTTCTCCTCTGGCTTGGACTCCTCCTTTGACCATCCTACAAGGAGTGCCGTGATGACATCAACCTACTCAGAGCATCCAGAACAGCCTTAAGTCTTAAGGTTCTGAATCCTTCTGCAAATTCCCTTTGGCCCTAGAAGGTAAAATGGACAGATTCTGGAGGATTAGGACATGGACATCTTGAGAAAGCATTATTCAGCCTGCCACACTATCCTTAATACATCTCATATGCATAGATTTAAATTTAGAAAACTTGGTGTTTTTACTGGAATAGAGGTGTTCTGTAGGCTAGATGCACCTGATTTTTATCCTTTCATAATGATACCTTGACATATTCTGTTGGTATCACTAGAAACTTACATGTATGTCTTAACAGTACTTCATTATAATTACAGGGTCATTTAAATGTTGTATTACCTGGAAGATGGGAAAATGAGTGTGTGCAGCTAGCTTTTGGGGGGGGACACTTGTCCCATTTGTCATCCTGAAGCACATCCTCAAACACACCACTGGACTCTCATTTAAATGATTACTCTGTGTGTCTAGAGGTGTAATCAGCTATTTCCTCCTGTCCCCCAGGGAGACCCCACTTGCTGATCAGCCCTTCCTTGACACAGTTCTTTGTTGTTGTTTTCAGAACTGTTGGAGCAAATTCATAAACATTGGTTCACTCTTTCTGTCCACACAGACAGAAGCAGGAAATTAACCTCTTCGTTGTTGAATGGATTATACTTAATAAAAACAGATATAATATTATAATTATTGATGAATTATATATTGTATAAACATTATCCTCCTTACTGAAATAAACAAAGCTAATTTATTCATTTTATGTTTTACAATTATCATTTTCATACCTTGTATAAATTTTTCTTCTGCACATTAGTTTTATAAACTCTTGGTCTTTTAAAAATTCAATGAAGGGCGCCTGTGTGGCTCAGTCAGTTAAGCGTCTGGCTTCGGCTCAGGTCATGATCTCATGGTTCATGGGTTTGAGCCCTGTGTCAGGCTCTATGCTGACAGCTAGCTCAGACCCTGGAGCCTGCTTCGGATTCTGTGTCTCCCTCTCTCTCTGACCCTCCCCTGCTTGCACTGTCTCTCTCTGTATCTCAAAAATAAAATTTTAAAAAAATTTTAAAAATTTAAGACAAAATTCAGTGAGTCTGGGGCGCCAGGATTCTGTATCTCCCTCTCTCTTCAACTCTCCCCTGCTCACGCTGTCTCTCTGTCTCTCAAAAATCAATAAAATCATTAAAAAAATTTCAATGAGTCAATGAGTTCTAATTTAACATAATTATTATAATTTTAATGATCAAATTGGCTCAACTAGGTAAAAAGGAACCCCCTTAAGTTGCCCTTTCCACTTTATAGAATTACCTCTAAAGATCTTGAGGACACCCTCACTTCCTAGGGAAAAAGCCAAACAAACAGGAATTTCTGGATGCCTCCTGATTGCTTCCTGCCCTGGGACATTAAATCACCTATCCTCAGGAGCCTTGGTTTCCCCTATAGAGAATAATGTTAGATATCAGGACATGAGCTCCAGTGGTGTGTAATATAAATGATGGTGGTGAACAAAAGGGCTGCGTCTGGGGCTGCTGAGGACCGCCCCAACAAAGAGTACTTTTGCGGCGCCTGGGTGGCTCACTTGGATAAGTGTCTGACTCGATTTCGGCTCAGGTCATGATCTCATGGTTCCTGAGTTCAAGCCCCACATCAGGTTCTGTGCTGACAGCACATTACCTGCTTCAGATTCTCTGTCTCCCTCTTTCTCTGCTCCTCCCCTGCTCTCTCACTCTTTCTCTCAAGAATATTTGTAAATAAATTAATTAATAAATAAAATAAATAAAGAAAATGTTTCTGGTAGTTCCAGTTTAACACGTCTGATCTTGTACCCTGTTTATTGGTGTATGGTTGTGTAAGTCATTAAAACTTTCCGCCACACTGATGCTCGCAAACAAAACAAAAGCCAACAGTGGGAAATCATTTTTCATCGTTCAAACAGACAAAGATGAATAAGATGGATGGCGCTCAGAATTGGCCAGAGGGAAGGGAAAGAAGACACTCTCATAAATGGTGGTGGTAGTATAAACTGGTGTAACATCTTCAGAGGACAACTCGGTAACCTCTGGTGACAATACAATATCCTTTAGCCTAGAAATTCCACTTTCAGGAATTTACCTGACACCTAAATTTATATACAGTAGGTATGATCACTGCAGGATGTGTAACAGGAGAGGAGGTGGTGTGTAACAGAGAAACATCTAAACACCATTGTGAGGAGTCCAGTTAAATAGATTATTATGGTACAACCAGACACAATGAAATTCTATGGAACCATTAAAAAGAATGAAGCTATACATGTTCCTATGGGAAACTACATATGATACATTTATGGGTTTAAAAAAAAAGGTAAAGAAGACTAAGTTTAGTCTAATCCTGTGTCTATATTTCTAAACACATATGTGTGTATGTATACATACATGTACATACATGTATACATGGATATATACATACACATATGGATATATAGATAGATAGATATACATGTTTGCATTCTAATAGCAAATGGGTGGATAGATAAGAAACAGTGGCTTTACCTCTGGAAATCCACTGGGGCAGCTCTAGAGAAGACTTTGCTTCTCACTGTGTAATATTTTATAATAATGAACTTTAAAGATACTGTTGATATTATCTCAAGGAAGATAGTTTCATTTGTGTGCTCATTGGTTGATGTTAAAAAACAAAATTCAACTGAGTAAATTTTCAAGATCTTGGCTTTATTCAGTGATTCGTGAGCTGGGCAGCATCCCGTTGAGCAGACAGAAAAGAGCTCTGAGAGGCTGTACAAAATAAAAGGCTTTTATAGCTAGAAGAGAGCAGTAACAAGAAAGGGATACTAGTACTAGCAGGAAGTGCACCATGGGGCCTGGTCATTTTTCCTTAGGGGATCGCAGGGGTCTCTCAGACAGATGTCTTCACTAGTGCTGATCAGGTGATTAGTGATCCATTGGTTTAAGATTCCATTTCTGGGAGATATCAGAACTATAATTAAGTCTTGATTTGGTGACAAGGGGCTTAGCATAAGTGACTCCATTTTGGTCCTGTTGTCTTGTTTTTAACAACATGGACTAAGTGTTTAGTTGAACTTTTATTTCAGGTTTTCTGTTACTGACTGAGAGAACTCCTTCTTCCAGTCATTGCTCTGTTTTCAGTAATATCGCTGTCTACGTTGAGTCATTGCTGGGCTTCCTTTCCCCTTTCTACAGTGTCAGGACCCAGTAAGAAGACACAATCCATTACCAAGGAAACTGATTGCATTAAAGGCTGCAGTGTCCTGATCAGGCCCTGCATGAGCAGTTGATACATCCAATAATAGGAAAATAGCGACTACATGGCCTACTAATGACAGTTTCTTAAGAGGGGGGAAGTAAATTTTATTAAACAATAAAAACCCGTTTCAGGCTGTGTACATTTTGCTGCTTGAATGGCCATTTTTATCCAGCAGAAGTCGTTAAAATGAAGTGATTAAAAGAATTCAGAGTTGAATTAAATTCTTAGAGATTTTCAAAGAATGATACTAGTTACTTCCAAATCCCATATTTGTTGTATATCTAAACAATTTCAATATTCAGAAGAGACTATGGAAATATGAGACCAGAGGAATCATGCTGCTATTAGTTTTACTTCTTTTGGATTCTCCCCTCTGGGTTTCTCATTCATCACCTCATTTTTAACCATCCACCCACTCATCAAACACCATATTCATCAAAATAAATACTATGACCAGGATTGCATTAAGATTTGGGGGTATATCTTGTTAAAAAAAAAAAAAGTAGTGTTTACATTTACAAATGTATGAAACAAAAAGAAAAAAAGAGGGTGAATCTGTAGCTTATAAGAGCTAAAAAGCTAATGTCTTTTGACTATTAACCAAGTTCAAGATGCTGAACCTTGTTTATATCCAGAGCTCAGAAAGTACATTTGAAAAATGATGACATAATTAGAAATTTAAATTCTGCCTGGATACTTGATGATATTAAAGCTGTTTAATTCATTTCTAGGTATGATCGTAGCATTGTGGTTATGTTATAAAAAGGAGTGCTTTTACAAACATACTAAAATGTTTGCAAATAAAATAATATGATGTCTGAGACTTCCTTCGAGATCATATAAAAGGTGCGGGGGATGGGTAGGGGTGCAGTAGAGATGGGACTGGCGATGGGTTCATGGTTACTGGGACTGAGTGATAGCACAGGAGAGCCTATTATTTTATTCTGTTGCTTTCATCTACTTTCAAAAACATTTAAAAATCTGCCCTCCCCCCCTGCCTCGGGGAAAAAAGAAAGATACAGATTTTCTCCTGACCCTCGTGGAATTTTCAGTCTTAGAGATAAAGAAACATTCACTGAGTAACTAAAAAAATGAAGTGTGTTAAAGAAAAGAGTGCAGGGGCGCCTGGCTGGCTCAGGACGTTGAGTTTCTGACTCTTGATCTCGGCTCAGGTCATGATTCATAGGATTAAACCCTGAATTGGGCTCCACACTGAGCAAAGACTGTTGGGATTCTCACTCTCTGTCTCTGCTCCCCACCCCCACACTAGTGTACATGCTCGCTCTCGCTCTCTCTCTAATATATATATAATAATTTATATATATATAATATATAATAATTTATAATATATTTATAATTTATTTATATAAACTGAGGGTTGCTGGAGGGGAAGCTGGGGGTGTGGCAGTTAATAGGTGATGGGCATTAAGGATGGCACTTTTCGGGATGAGCACTGGGTGTCATACATAAGACACGGATCATTGGGTTCCAGTCCTGAAGCCAAGACTACACTGTATGTTAATTAACTTGAATTTAAATTTTAAAAAATTAATAAACATAAATTTTAAAAATTTTTAAATAAAAATGAGAGTACAGAATGAAAGCAAACCTCACAACTGAGCAAGCTACCTGGTGGTGGAGAGAGACGTTTGTTGAAGTTTCTTTGATGAAGTTCAGTTGAAGCTAAAATTGGAAGGTGCAGTGGAATTGTGGGAGCAGAAAGAGAGAGGCATACACCAGGCAGGAAATAGCATGTTCAAAGGGCTGGAGAAGTGTGTGCGTATAGGTAACTTACAAGCTATACAAGCCAAAATAGGACGTAAAGTTAAAAACCCAGCTGAACATTTTGTTTGCATATGTCACAACATTTCTCTGAT
This sequence comes from Mungos mungo, assembly GCA_004023785.1. Classification (NCBI taxonomy): domain Eukaryota; kingdom Metazoa; phylum Chordata; class Mammalia; order Carnivora; family Herpestidae; genus Mungos; species Mungos mungo. The sequence goes on along the minus strand of PISW01016413.1, from coordinate 1,181 downwards.
CGCGAAACAGGTAAATCCACGTATCTTTTGCCATGTCACTCCCTACCAATGTGACTAAATTCAAGGAGTGTTGTTCTCAGTATCACAGGTGTCAAGTTGAATAATAACATATGGTTGCTTCCTTTAAGAGCCTCACAGTCTAAGGAGAGTGACACATAAATCTATACTGTCTTTTACCTTATCAAAATGAAATATGACAACATCTCTACTGATAGGATAAACCGAAGATGTAGAGGTATAGAGGGTGAGTGGCTCATTCTGCCCCTTAGAACAGCAAATGGCTCAGAAAAGATAGTGCCACTGGGAGTGGGTTGTAGAGGTTAAGTATGACTTGGTTAGTCCAACACAGGGAAGACAGGCTGTTCCAATTAAAAGGGAACAGCACAGGCACAGGATCAGAAGTGTGAAAAGCACATATTATGTCTGGGAATTCCTGGGTAAATGATGTGGTTAGAACATAAAATCAAAATAAAATTTAAAACATCTCTTTGGTGCTGTGGTAACATGTCACATGCATGCTCACATTTTTTCCAAGTTCTTCACAAAGAAATAAACATGTGCTGGCTTCACTCAAAGGAATTTCAGGAAAAGGAAATGCCTAAGTAGAAATGAGTACAGATAAAGTGGAGCAGTGGCTAGAAACAGAATCTGGGTCAGGATCTGTCTCAATTTTTTATTCATCTAAGAAACGGATAACAGCTACAGTTGAAGTAGTACCAAAGCATCAAAGTAAGCTTTTGATAAATGAATTTGGCCTTTGTCACGATGCCAGAACTTCCTTCCTGGCTCTTCTCCTTCTGACCACCTCTGGATTTGGTGGGTTTTCCAAGCTTTGTCCTTTGCTCTTTTCTGCCTGGGAAATTCTTTTCCACTCTCTGGGCTGGTTATCTCTTTGAGGCTAAGCATCAGCTGGGGCGCAGGTAGTGAAAACCACCTCCATCCCTTATCCGGCTGGAATACTACACAGGGGTAAAGCCAGCCACAAAGTTTACAGGAAGCAAATTCTCCCCAGAATGTGCTATTTCTCCCAAGGACAAGTGTCATAACAACGTCTTGGTTGAGTGACTACTGTCTTCTGACTTGCTAAGAAACTTTGTTCTTTAAAACTATAAACTAGCAGAAGCCCTGTTGTTTGAAACTTTACGTTAAGAATAAACTATCCCACTCTGTCTGGAGATTCT
>PISW01016412.1:0-12861 GCA_004023785.1 Mungos mungo | reverse complement strand
GATGGATGGGTGGATGGATGGATAGATGGATGGGTGGATGGGTGGATGGGTGGGTGGATGGATGGATGGATGGATGGATAGGTGGGTGGATAATGGATGGATAGATATGGATAAGTGGGTAGGTGGGTGAATGGATGGGTGGATGAGTGAGCGGATGGATGGATGGATGGATCGATGAGTGAGTGGATGGATGGACGGATGGACAGATGGATGGATGGGTGGATGGGTGGGTGGATGATGGATGGGTGGGTGGGTGAGTGGATAGATGGAGGGATAGATGGATGGATGGATGGGTGGATGGATGGATGGGTGGATGGATGGATGGGTGGATGGATGGATGGGTGGATGGATGGATGGGTGGATGGATGGATGGATGGATAGATGGAGGGATAGATGGAGGGATGGATGGGTGGATGGATGGGTGGATGGATGGGTGGGTGGATGATGGATGCATGGAGGCAGAAGTGGATGGATGGATATTTGAATGAATGGGTAGATGAATGGATGGGTGGATGGATGGATAAATGGATGGATGGATGGATGGATGGGGATGGACGCTTGGATAATGGATGGTTGGATGGATGGTTGGGGATAGATGGATGGATGATGGATAAATTAATGGATGATGAATGGATAGATGGATGGGCATGGACGGGTGGATGACGGATGGTGGATGGATGGATAGATGGATGGATGGAGGGATGGATATTTGAATGGGTGGGTGGATGGATGTTTGAATTGGTGGATGGATGAATAACTGGATGGGTGGTGGATGGATGGATGGATGTTTGAATGAATGGATGGATGCATGAGTGCACGTGTGGATGGGTGGGTGCATGGATACATGGACAGATGTGTGGGTGGATAAATGAAAAGTAACTGGATGAACGTACATCTGATAAAAAAAAGCTGTATATGTTTACATTATATTTAGATTATTAGACTATATCGTTTTTCCCAGAGGCTAGGAGTCCTCCCCAGGTTTCTTCAACATCACCCAAGAATCCCACGTGCACTTGCTTCTGGATAGACGGGACAGTCTATTTTTACACGACACAGAGTTCAAATACGTGTTTTGTCACGCAGGGAGTTTTAAAACAGGGCAACACTCTCCTTGCCCTATTTGTCATTGTAAGTACTGTCGGTACTTCCGCTCAAGAACCTTACATTTTCTTTGCCCGAGGAAATAAATGGGGACGGTTGAAATTTGTCCAGGAAACTCATCCGTCGGTGCAGTGACAGAACGCTCTGCGTAGGCAGAGATCCAGCTGCGGACAGAAGTGGAGGCGGCATAATTAATTTCCCGATCTGGGCCGGCTCAGCCTACGCAGGGAGGCACTCTTGTCTCCGGTCCCATAAACGTGGGGCTGTTACCCTGGGACACGTCCGTGTCACGGACATCCGTGGGGGTTAGGCGTGGCGGATTCGCCCAGTCCAGAAATACCGAGCGCCTTCGGGCAGCCCCTGCACGCCTGTAAACCGCACCAACGAAAGTAAGAGCAGGACCACAGCAATATGCCATCAGGAACAGCTAGAATCCAAGTCCAGCAAACGGGTTTTGCCATGAAGACTGAAATGACCGGGCCTCCCTGGACGGTTCATTCCCTGGCTCCCCTTGCATTCTGTTTTCGGGGAGGGTGACCACACAGCTTCCTTTGGGGGAAAAATAGCAAGAAACCCATCGACCTGAATCGTCCAAATGCCAAGGTCGGCTTCCAAAAGACGTCCCGCGAAGGAACGGGAGTGCGCGCCTCAGAATTACGTAGATTGTGACGCTTGGACGCCACAGCGGGGAGATGACGTTTTTACCAAGGCGGATGAGGTCGCCTCCCTGTGCGGTTTTGTTTTTGGGGCGACAGACACAGAATGATGTGCCGGTCACGCGGGCTCAGCGCTGTGAAGTGAGTAGAATGCATCCACTGTTTGCTCAGAAGGAGTGGATTCCGTGGAGAGATGATGATGCGTCCGTGAAGTTGTTGGAAAGGCGTTTGGTGGGTTCTTTTAGCTCCTCCTTTGTGATGCACGGTTCCAGGATAAAATCCACACGGGGGCCAATGGAATTGTGGGAGGGACGGTGTCAGTCCGTGCCCGTCGACCATTTATTGAACAACTACTACGCCTAAGAAATTGCAGCGGAGATATGGGCATCACGAAATTTAAATGCGACACGGGGCATGGTTCCTAGTCGCTCACGGTCTCCCGAGAGCCGAGAAGCGTGCTCTGAGCACGGAGTGTAAACTAACAGCGCACAGTACGGACCTTGACACTTGTACCCAGAAGAGAGTGAGGAACAGACGCATGAAGTCAGGGACAGGACAGGGTCCCCAAGGACGCCCTCACTTCCGACAGCAGTTCGTGTGGCCTAGGGCTCCCCAAGACCGTCCTCAGTCCCCAGCGGAGTCACAGAAGCATCCCTGACTCCGTCACGGTTTAGCACCGTCTCTTATGGACACAGGTTAACACCAGCAAGGGAAGGGACACGGAGCCGAGAGCAGAGAAAATGACCAAATCTGGAGCCTTGTGTCGTTCTTGGCCCCTGGACCTGGGGCAGCAGGGACTTCCCGCACTGACAGGTGCACCAAGCGTGGACGTCGGTGTGGCTGCAGCAGGGAGGGTCCCTGGAGGGCTGCGTCATGGGCAGACGACCGATTGGCCACTGGTGGATGGATCCACCATTCGTCAGAATGGTTCATGTGAGGGTCCACGTGAACTGATACGGCGTGGCCCACCATCTGTCATCACACTGAGTTCCTGGCCAAGTCCACCCAGGTCCCTCCATCCGCACAGCCACTGCCCTGGTCGCTGAAGGCCATTGATGAGCCAGATCAGCGTCCACACCACACGCTGGGCGTCCAAATGGTTCATGTCAGCCTCCACGTGAACTGATAGGGCGTGGCCCACCATGCATCATGACAGTGAGTGCCTGGTCAAGTCCACCGGGTCCCCCGTCCGCACAGCCACCGCCCTGGTCCCTGACAGCCACTGATGAGCGAGAAGAGCGTCCACACCACACCGGTGGCACCTGTGCCCCCGCCCCCGAGTTCCAGGCTGAAGACAAGTAAACCCTGTGCATAAGCCCCAAGTGCCTGAACTTTTCTCCAGGTGCCTGAATGGAGGCCCAGGCGCGCATCCTGCCAGGTGCCGCCCAGAAGGTTCGGCCGTCTCAGGGGACTCGGGTCAAGTCCAGATGTCCCCTGAGACGCCGGAAGTCCGGTCTGCGACTCCCTGGCACAGCCTGCTGCTCTCCCCTCCCGCCCGGACACAGAGCCCTGTGGAGAGGGTGGCGCGAGCACAGAGCTCACACCCTGCGTCCCTACGTCTGTGTGCATCCCGCGTCTGCATGCGTCCCGCGTCTGCGTGCGTCCCTGCGTCTGCATGCATCCCGCGTCTGCGTGCGTCCCGCGTCTGCGTGCATCCCTGCGTCTGCGTGCGTCCTGCGTCTGCGTGCATCCCTGCGTCTGCGTGCGTCCTGCGTCTGCGTGCATCTCTGCGTCTGCGTGCGTCCCTGCGTCTGCGTGCGTCCTGCGTCTGCGTACGTCCTGCGTCTGCGTGCGTCCCTGCGTCTTCGTGCATCCCTGCGTCTGTGTGCGTCCTGCGTCTGCGTGCGTCCCGCGTCTGCGTGCGTCCTGCGTCTGCGTGCGTCAGATCCGCACACGCCTGTGCGCCGGAACCACACGGCCACGCGGCCGGTCCGCAGGCGGGAGCAGCCGGTCAGGAGAGAAGCGCAGCGCCGCGGGGGGACCCCGCCTCGCAGGCGGGCGCACGGTGCCCCTTTCTCGGGAGATTAAGACCCTATTTGTTTCCGTCATTCGCTGCTTCATCCTTAATGGGCTCCGGCTCTGCTCCACGCCGCGCGCTGACAGCGGATGCCAAGTGGGATTAGGGCCGTGAGCAGGGCTCGCCGCGCCCGCCTCTGGTGGCATCTAATCAGGTCCCGACAAACCTCGGGGACCCCCGCCCCTCCCCCACGCCGCCCGGACACCGCGGCGGTTCCCGTGAACACGTGTACCTGATGGGGGACACATCCCCGCGTTCCTGCGGGTCATCTCCTGCTCGTTAGGCGGCCATGAGACTGCGCCCCCGCCCCCCCGGAAGTGACAAGGACACACGTGTGCCCGTGCAGACGCGGCACCTCGGCCGCCCAGATCCGTGCGGGACGGCAGAGCTGGGCCTCTCCGGCCGCCAGGCGCCCGCAGCGGAGCTGGTGACCGTCGGGGCGCACGGCCTGCGCGCGGAGACCGCAGGTGACCGGAGCGGCTCACGTGACGCACCGTCGCCCTGTCTGGACTCAGAGCAGCAGCGACGCAGCCATGCGGCCGGCCCGGGGGTGCAGAGCTCCCACAGCCGCCTGGAGGTCGGCTCTCTGCGGGCTGCGAGCTCCCGAGCGAAGGGGAGCCCCGGCCGGGCGGCACCCCAGGCTGCCCCCCCCCCCCCAGGCCCTCCTCGCAGCCTCCCTGCCTCCCGTCCGCCAGGCCCCTGGAGGAAGACACGCTTCTGCCCCACGTCAGAACAGATGACGTCAGGGTGCTGCGTGTCCCCAGGGGCCGAGGGGCAGAGCCTCCACGTGCTTGTCGCTCCCGCAGCGGAGCACCCGTGCTGCTGATCTGAACACCTGCCAGCGCGCCTCCTGTGCCTGGGGCTACGCGGCGGGAAAGGGGGGAGGGAGGGAGGGAAAAAGAAGGGACAGAGAGAGAGGAAGAGAAAGAGAAAGAAGTAAAGGTTGGAGGGAAGAAGGAAGTAAAGAAGGAGAGAAGAAAGAAAGAGGGAGACAGAAGGGAGGAAAAAAGAAAGAAACAGGGAGGAAAGAAATAAAGAGAAAGAAAAAAAAGAAAGAAGGAAGGAAGGAGAAGGAAAGAAAAAAGAAAAAGAGAACAAAAGAAGGACAGCGTTCCCCATCCGCTCAGACCTGAGTCTGGAGAAGCAAAGTGAATCCACGCGAGTCGGATTCCTTTAGACTTCAGTCCTCCCAGTGCCCTTGGCCACCACTCTTGGACCCCAGGCGTGTCAGGAAGTGTCCGGAAGCGTCCGAAGGAGGGAGAAGCAGTCTCTTAGCAGATCGTCTCTGGTCCCAGAGAGGCCCAAGGGCTCCGGAAAAACTCCAGGAGAGTCCAGACGCCGTGGGGGGCTGGCCGTCGCGTTCCCACTTCGGCAGCTGCGTCGGCAGAAGAGGGAGCTTCCTCAGCGAGGACTCACACGTCCGGGGGGCAGGGTGCACCCGCCCGCGGAAAACCCACTTGCCAGAACAAAGCGAGACGTCGACTGTGTTCCCACAAGCGAGCAGACGCAGTCCTGACCCTCGGTTTGGAGCATGGAACAGATGGGGGCGGACGGGACCTCGGCCCGGCCCCTTCCAGAAGGCGGGCGGCCACACTGCGCTCACATAGGAAGGGCACGGGTCCCCCTGACCCTGGTGCACCTGTGCCGTGGAATCCCAAAGACTCGCGCTTAGTCCCGCCTGCCGTTCTCAGAGAAACACAAAACACGACAGCATCTCCACGTTGGTTGGCACAAAAGACCAAGAGCCGCATCAAAGGTGGCACTCAGAGTGCGTCCGATGCCCCTGGGAAGCGGGCCTTTGCCGTGCTGCGTGTATCCTACACGTGGGCGTGGAAAGAGGGGTCCGTGCAACGTTTCTGGGGACAGACGTCTGCCAGAGGGGCTGGGCACCCGCCCAAGTCCCGTGTGCACGGCATCCCACATCTGGGAGTGCATGGTCTGTCCACGTGGCCTTCTGGTGCACGTGGAGCTGGCGGTCCACCAACCAGCCTAGCCTGTGTAGGTTGACCAGCTGTCCCATCTTGCAGAGGTCGACCAGCTGTCCCATCATTGGAAGTCAACCAGCTGGCCGATTCTGCAGAGGTCGACCAGCTGTCCCAGCCTGGAGAGGTCGACCAGCTGTCCCATCCTGCAGAGGTTGACCAGCTGTCCCATCCTGTAGACACTCTGGATGCATTATCTCTAGTGAGCACGTGTGTGTGTGTGTCCCTGGTGCACTTTCACAGGGTGCGTGAGCAGACTCACTGCCCGCTGCTCCTACGTGTGTGCAGAAGACATCTCCATAAGCACTTGGCACAGGCTGGCTGTCCGCACGCTGAGCTGAGACTTGGATTTTCCCATCGCCTCCTTCTCTCCATCCTCCCCCTTCCCCATCGTCTTGTTAACTAACTGCTGCCTCTGCCCGAGCAGAAACAAACACACAAAGGCTGTTTATTCCCCCAAATATTTTTTCTGCAATTAGGACGTAGTGCCACCAAATGAAGCGTGGCAGTGAGCTGCGGTCCCCCGGGCAGAGCTCAGAAGGCTGCCGAACCGAACAGCCATCGTGAGGGGAAAGGGACAGCTCAGGGGACCGTCCGTCCGTGAAGACGCGTCAAGAGGCGCCGTAACCGAGCTCCGTCGATGTAGGGAAGCTCAACGCGAGACGTGGGCGGCCTGCCCTGGCCCAGCCTGCCGTCGTCCGCAGCCCCGTCTCCTGGAAGGTGATTCTGGAGACAGACAGCAGGGGCTGACGGGCCCTCCGGGTCCTCCAGATCCCTGAGATTGCAGGTTCTCCGTGAATTGTTGGCAAGACAGGGCTCTGACCTCCACTGCACACCTGCCCTGCCGGCCAGAGCCTCACAGTCCCTGTGCCACCGACCCTGCTTCTCCGGGCAGGAAAGTCCAAGGGCGGCCATAGCTCATTACCACAGACCCACTGGTTCTCATTCAGGAATTCATCCTCCCCCAGCTCCAGAGGTCAAAGATTCAGGCAGGGTAGAACCCCTGAGATCCAGGGGAGGCAGGACCCCTGAGATCCAGGCAGGGCCCCTGAGATCCAGGCGGGACCCCTGAGATCCAGGCGGGACCCCTGAGATCCAGGCGGGGCCCCTGAGACCCAGGCGGGACCCCTGAGATCCAGGCGGGACCCCTGAGATCCAGGCAGGATCCCTGAAGCCCAGGCAGGGCAGGACCCCTGAGACCCAGGCAGGACCCCTGAGATCTAGGCAGGACCCCTGAGTCCGAGGCCAGGTCCCTGTCTAGCTCCTTCCTTCCTCCCAAAGGCCCTGCACAAAGGGTGCAGGACACAGCAGCCCAGGCAGGACCCACGCTTTAGGGACGCTCTGACAGAAAGTTCCTGCGACTCTGTCTCAGTCTCTTAAAGAGAAAATTTTTTTCTCTGAAAACTCAGACGTACCGTCTTTGGCACAGACCCGATGTCGCCTGACTAGAATCTACTCCGTCTTGTGTTGTTTGGTTTTATTTGTGCAGGTTTATTTACTTATTTTGAGAGAGAGTGAGCAGGGGAGGGGCAGAGAGAGAGAGAGAATTGGAAGCCGGCTGCCAGCTCACAGCCGGAGGTGCGGATGGAAATCACGAACGTGAGATCACGACCTGAGCCGAAACCGAGAGGCAGACTCTCAAGAACCGAGCCCCGGGCACCCCAGTTTCCTCTTGCTTAAGTGTCTCCGAAGGAGTCTGGGCGTTTGTAAACCGGGAGAGACATGCGGCAGCTTTCTAGAATGTTCCAAGAGCTCCAGCCGTGTGCACAAACATCCGAGGGCTGTTGCAAATCCCAGAATCGCCCCCAGTGGGTGTGGACGTGGGAGGCACAGACGTCAGAGGCTGGGCTGAGGCTGAGCAGTGGGGTCTGGGGGCGCGCTCAGTCGGTCGTGAGGTCACGATCTCGAAGTTTGTGGGTTCGAGCCCCGCGTCGGGATCTGTGCTGACAGCTCGGAGCCTGGAGGTGCTTTGGAGTCTGTGTTTCCCTCTGTCTCTGACCCTCCCCTGCTCACGCTGTCTCTCTCTGTCTCAATAATAAACAAACATTAAAAAAAAAAAGACTCCCAGGGAAATGCTCTGTGTGGAAAAAGGTGTGCACAGGGACGGAGAAGATCGGTGCCCGAGGCCACCCGAAAATTTAGGTAAATCCCGCTGCTAAGCATCAGCTCCCTTAGCGAGAACGGGGTTCATGCAAAGCTCAGAATCACTCAGCCAATATCAAGATATTGGGGATTCCAAAGGAAAGTCAAAATACCTCCTCTCCTCCCTTTCGTGGGCTGCTTCTTCTGTCTGCCGTCCCTTAGAATAACGATGTGGGTTTTGCAAGGATCTTATATTTTCAACAAGAGCCTGCAGAGTGAACAGAGACGGAATGTTTTTATATGTTATTCCAACTTTAAGGAGCTGCTAGAAAATTCCAGTTCGTGTTTCAGCAAAACGGAGAAGGTGAGCGAAAAAAATCCCTCTTGACGGAGAAATCCGTCCCGTCTGCTAACACAGCTTGGGAAGAGGTTTTCTACCTCTTACTCCGTTGTGTTTTTCTACTGGAGACGCGCACGTAACGCAGAGAGGAAGGAAGAAGAGGTCTCGGTCCCCCGTCTGGGTCGCACAGGAACAAGCCCGCGGTCTTGGGGCGGGAGGTTGGTGGACGTGATTCACAAAGATCAGACACGTCCACGGAGGCCGTCTTCCGCAGGCCAGGCCCTCACTCCGGACCAGCCGCCCTGCTCAGGACCGATTTTGCCCTGCGATGCCGCGGCCTGGCAGTGTGGACGGCCCCCGCGTCCACACTCGCGCAGGGACCTGCAGCCGCCCACTCGCTGCCCCTGGACGTAGGACCGGGCTTCTCGTCCGCGTTCCCAGCTTGCCAGCCTCCCTGGGACCCCCCGTGACAGGCCGTTCTTTCCCGTCCTACGTGCTCGGAATGGCGGCCAAAGCCGACTGCGCTTGTGGGTGTGAACGCCTTGATTTGTGCTTGAACGGCCGCCCTCTGCTTGTTCATCCAAACCGCTGGTTTTTTAAAAAAGTATTTAACCCCTTAGAGGCACGGGGCCTTCCCTGCACCCCGTCTTCCCCACAGAGCCTCTGACGGAGCAGATCCAGAGTTACAGATACGTAGACACAGACCCGGAGGCGCAGAAATCCGCCAAGGCTCCGCCAGGACCGGGGGGCACCCCACGTCCCCCCACACCCGCCCCTGGGACGCGGCGGGACCAGAATGCAATCCGCTGGGCTGAGCTCAAAGGGCCGTGGCCGGAAAGTCTGCGCCAGCGCAGGGCGAGGACAGGAATGTTCCCGCGGTTGACCCAGAAAACCATCATGGACGCTGGACACAAGGCCCGCCCTCCGCCGGGCGGGTTTGCAAACACTGGGCAGGACTGCGTGTCCTGAGGAAACCCGGCCCTTCCGGAGGGTTCCAGGCCCAGACGGGCGGGCGCGGGGCCGCGGAGGGGCCGGCCTCCCTCCCGCCCAGGGAGGCGGACGCGGCAGGGGCGCCCCATCTGCTCTGCGTCCCCCAGAGCGGCGTGAGGCTGTCCTGCGTGTTTTGCTTTCTTTTGCTTTTCACGCTCGAAACCTGGAGGGGGGAGGGTGGCCACAAATCAGCAGACTAATGAGCGCCTCCCTCCCCGGCCGCCCCGATTCGTGTTCTTGGCACCAAGTGTCTTAGCTTTGAGGAGTCCGTCTAGTTCTCCTTCGCCGGGAGACGAATTCAGGAAAAACACGCAAGGGAGCGGCGCGTTAGCGGCGCTGGACCCGAGACAGACGGACAGCCCTCTCTGGCGTCCACGAATCGTAAACACGGAGGCCGCGGACCCGTGGACCCGGCCGCGCTCGCCTCCTGCCCACAGTCCAGAGCCCCCGCCCATGGCCGGCCCGTCGCTCCGTTAGAGATTTATAACCGCAACGCGCCAACGTGGGGTCCTGTTACAGAAACCTTCTTCTTCGGGAAGCACAGGACGAAATATAATTACGATTCAGCCGTGCCGTTTGGGAGAAGCCGGTCTGAAGCCTGCACTGCCCAGGGTTTGCTCCGCGGAAGACCTTGGATTGGCTTCCCTTCTCTGCAGATGCTCCCAGTGCGCCGCGAGGCGGGGTCTCGGGGGTCCTCCCGGCCGCCGTGGGAGGGACGGGCATCCACGGAGAGCGTCACCTTGTCCTCAACCTGCAGACGTGGCCACGGAGCGGAGCAGCAGCGGATGTGCTCCAAGGTGCCTACTCAGTGCACCAATCACTCTCCGTGAGGGTGAACATGGCCCCAAACCCGCAGCCGCTCACCCTCGGTGCCCCGGACTCCAGAGCGGCGGGAAACCGTGACCTCCACGTGCCTCCCCGTCCGACGCTCCCCCGGAGGGTCTCCTGCTGTGATGTCACCTCCTTCCCGCCCCGACTTGGACGCCATTTTCGAAACCCACGGCTTTGCAAAGCTTGCCTGAACGTCCTTTCTTCAAGCATCAAATAAGTCTTTCTTTGAAACGTTGCTACAGACAGAGATAAAACGTGAAAAATAAGGAGGTCGCTCCAGGACGCGTGTGAAGACGTAAGATGAAATCGCGTCCACCCCGTCGGTGTTTTTGGAAACCACGTCGGTTCCGGCGGCCGCGCCCATCTAGGAAACCAAGTTCCCAACCACGCCCGCCACCTGCCAGGCTCTGAAAGTATAAAATTAGAGAATCAAAGAATCAACAGAAACGGTGAAAGGCCCCCAAAGATTCGAGAAAGACGGGCTCCAGCGCTGCATCTGGTCAAGCCGAGCAGGACGAGGCTCCAGCTTCCCTCTCAAGACGGAATTTTGTCGCTGACAAACGGGCCCGTTCACGAGCACTGCTAGGCGAGTCCTTGCTCCGCGCCGTCCGTGTGTGTCCCGGCGGCCGACAGGCAGGCCCTGCAGGAGCGACTCGGCCGCGTCTCCGTGTCCGAGCCCTGTCATGGCTGCTCCGAATCGGTGACTCTCTCCCTCCGGACTTGAGCTGTTTCCTCCAGGACCCGCTCCGTCCGTGCACACGGCCCTCCGCCCCGCAGAAAACAGTACGCGCCTCGGGCCGTCCCGGGGGTGCCCGAGCTCGCCGTGAGCCCCCGCCAGGCAGCCCCCCAGCCCGTCCTCGAGGCCCAGCCTCCCCTGCACCCCACACACTCTCGCCTCCCCCCTCCCTGTGCGGTGTGCCTGCCGCAGGCTGGCCGCGTTGTGTAGGTTTAGACCACGTCCCCAGGATTCCCGGGTGGGTTATTCCGGGTTTGTACTGCTGGTCACAGCTTCCAGAAATACACCTTCAGCCTGGAAGGTCACCGTGACGCTATTTTCCCTTGTTTGTTTGCTTGGATTTCGGAGGTAATTTTAGTCTTTCCCGTCTTCGTGAAATATAACGAACATACTGGAAGATGCGTTTCAGGGGCACAACACAGCGATTCGACCCGACCGTAATCACCCCGCACTCATCCCAACAGGCCCGTCCTCAACCCCCGTCATGCGTTTCCCCACCGACACCCACCTCCCCTCGCTGACCGTCTGTGCTCTGTATGTGAGTCTGTGTCTTGGTTCGACTCTTTTTTTCTTTGTTCCTCTGTTTTGTTGCTTAAATTCCACATGGGAGTGAAAAAATACGGGATTTATCTAGAACCTCCCATTTCAGTGCACATGACAAGATTTCACCCCTTTTTATGGCCGAGCCATAGTCCGTTATATATGTGTTTACGACGTCTTCTTTATCCATTCATCCGTCCCTGGACACGTCTTTCTTTCTTTCAAAAGTTTTAGGGGCGCCTGGGTGGCTCAGTCGGTCAAGTATCCGACTTCGGCTCAGGTCATGATCTCACAGCTCGTGGTTTCAAGCCCCACATCGGGCTCTGTGCTGACAGCTCTGAGCCTGGAGCCTGCTTTGGACAAATAAACATTTTTTAAAATTTAAATAAATTAAATTAATACGGGGGACACCTGGCTGGCTACGGGTAGAGCGGCATTTCTCCCCACGCTCGCCTTCTCCGGCCCGACGGTGACACTCACACTTTGCGGGTCGTTTCCCACCGACGGCTCCATAGGCACCTGCCCGTTCCGGGTGCTTGGTGAGGCGGGGGAGCGTCCTGCGGGTCGGATCTGTGCTTCTAAGGCGTCACGGGCTGTCTGCCCGGAACCAGTTTAGAAAAACGCTGCTCCTGACATCTGCGGGGCCCTCGGAAAGAGATCAGGGGGACGTAGGACTTGGTGCAGCCCCGAGGACGTCCTGCAGCCCGTGGACTTGGGGTGGGGGCCTCCCCCGACAGGACCGCCGCCGGTACGTGGAACAGAAAAGGCACACAGGCCACAGCTTCCCGGCCCCGCGGAGCCCTGGGCTCCGGCAGCGACGCTCCTGGACACGGCCAGCTCTCCATGGGGACAGGGTGCCCGGACCCCGGCGTCCGAGGCGGGCTCCTGGCGGGCTGGAGGAGGGAAACGCACACCTGTTCCCTGTTGGGGCGGGGGGGTCCCAGGGTCCTCACCCCCGGTGACCCAGGGCCCCACGGCCAGCACTGGGGCCAGACGGCAGGTGACACCCTGCGTCTCCTGGACGGAAGTGCTGACGGTGTCCTCCGGCCGATGTCCACTCGCAGGAAACACGGAGGGAGTCGTGGGTCCTTCCTCCCTGCCCTGGACCGACGGGAGGACCCACGGTTCTGACTTCCAGTGACACCTGGAGCAGTCGGTGTGGGGAAGACAGGAAAAGTGGGAAGAATGTATACAAATACAAATAAAATACAAATATTATATTGTACAATTTATCATATATTTTGTTTATATAAATAAGTATACTTAATATGATTCCAAGAAATAAAGTTACTGTTTATATAGATAAGTCACCTTATATATAACATGTATGATACAAAATCATAAATATACATAAAATATGTAAACATTATATTTTATAATTTAGTGTATATATTTATTTTTCATATGAATAAGTGTGTTTGATATGATTTAAATAAATAATGTTACTTATATAATTAACTCACATGATATACAAGTTATATAATACAAAAACATAAATATACATAAAATATATAATTATTATATTTTATAATTTATTGTATATACTTATTTTATAAGAATAAATAAATTTAATATGATTTTTA
>PISW01016411.1:0-13289 GCA_004023785.1 Mungos mungo | reverse complement strand
CTTGGGAGTCCCATGTACTTCTTCCTATTCTATCTGTCTTTTGCTGATGCCTGCTTCTCTACAACCACAGCCCCCAGACTGATTGTGGATGCCCTTTCTCAGCAGAAGACCATTTCCTACAATGAGTGCATGACTCAGCTCTTTGCAGCTCATTTCTTTGGGTGCATGGAAATCTTTGTGCTCATCCTTATGGCTTTTGATCGCTATGTTGCCATTTGTAAGCCCCTAAGATACACAACCATCATGAGCCGGTACGTCTGCAGCAATTTGGTGATTCTAGCCTGGGTGGGATCCTGTATCCACTCTTCAGCACAAATTTTCCTGGCTTTGAGATTGCCATTCTGTGGTCCCAACTTGATTGACCACTATTTCTGTGACTTGCAGCCTTTGTTGAAACTTGCCTGCATGGACACTTATGTGATAAATTTGCTAGTTGTTTCTAACAGTGGGGCCATATGCATGGTGAGTTTCATAATCCTGCTTATCTCCTATGTTGTCATCTTGTACTCTCTGCGAAACCACAGTGCTGAAGGCAGGCAAAAAGCCCTTTCCACCTGCACCTCCCACTTTATTGTGGTTGTCCTGTTTTTTGGTCCGTGTATATTCATATACACACGCCCACTAACCACATTTCCAATAGACAAGACGGTGGCTGTGTTTTATACAATTGGGACGCCCTTGCTCAACCCTCTGATCTACACACTGAGGAATGCAGAGGTGAAAAGTGCCATGAAAAAGTTATGGTGTAGCAAAGTCTGACTTCTGTTGATACAGGATATCAGGGATTCTAATGTCTATTTCCTTAACAGGTTTGTTTTCCTTCATGGACAGGAAAGATGCAATATTCTTACTGGGAGAAAATCAATTAAGAAAATTTAATTTCACTATTTTATATATTTAATTGAATTATTACAAATAAACATGAATAAATATATACCTCTTATTCTGAAATGATTTCATTAGATAGAGATACTTAAGTTTTGCAACCATTTTAAATAACGTATGCTGCCTCTTATTTGAATTCTATTGACAGCTGGTCTTATTCACGTGATAATTTCAGTTCAGGTAGAAATTTGTCTTCAGACAGAAATGTACTGACTAGTGACAGAGTGATTGCGTGTTTGTATATGTGTGTGTACAGACTAAATCTTTTTAAGATATTGTTCTAGTGTTTAAGAACTTGGACATAGAGTAATCTATATAGACCCAGAACTTAGAAATGGACCTTGTGGTCTTGACAGCCTGGTAGTTGGAGAAGATGTTCTGAGAAGATTCTGCCATGGAATCTGTGCCTGAGTCTGACTCACTGGGGCATCTACATGGTTGGATCCTCAAACTCCAAGAAAAGCTAGAAACCTCAGTGAAAACCTGGACTGTCACTGGAAAAATCTCTCCAAGTTTGTGAATCATGGGAGAAGGAGAATTTTACACTTGGCAGTAATGGGCAATATCAGCCTGTCAGCTGCTTTTTGGTGGGGTGTCTTTCCCCGTGATCTTCACAGAGAAGAGGCAGTGAAGGGGGTTGGCAGCAGGAATATGCAGAAGGCTAAAGGGTAGAAGGGAGGTTAGAGAAGAATGTACAGTGAAGAGAAAGAAAAGGTGAAAGGAAAGTGGTAACTTTATTCAGGTGGGAGGGAAGAAACTTTGCCTTATTTTGAGAATCATTTTTTGGGCATCTGAATATTTGCAAAAAAATTAGTTTCAAGGAATCTCTATAACACTGATCTAGCCTATCTTGGCTTCCTTGGCTGTCATATGTATTTGGACTTGAGGAAAACACTTATTTACTTATTTATTTAGTTTCCTAGTAGTCTCTCAAAAATAAAATTTTAGATTCCTTGGTAGAACCCAGGATTGAAGGCTGCATTAACGCTTTTCAACTTCAGTCTTCTGGTTTTGTAGGAGAATGTTTTATAATGCGTATTTTCATTTTTGAAGTTAACCTAATTGATATGTATAATAAACACCCTACCACCACCACCACCATAATCACCACGACCACCACATCATAATCTCATGATTAAGTAATGTCATGTGATGCTATTTCAGTATCTGAATTTATAATTCCCATCAAATTGGCACCAAGAAGTATTATCTTAAGTGATATAGGCTAATGAGAAAGGAGTCCAATGAACTTCATAAGTATGTGAAAACATTTTTACCAGCTGAAGACAAAATGTCATCACATTACATCAAAGATGCCCAATATTCCTACACAGAATGTGGTGGCACAATAAATATTTAAGTCCCAAAGAGGACATTTGTCAGAGCTCTCAGTGCCATATTTACGAGGCACTTATGTTTCATATTCTAAGTGAACATCCCTCATCTTCCTAATTTTGTGTCTTGCAGTTTTTGAAGCATTTGAATCTTGTCAGGTGAAGGTTATATTTTGTATAATTGGTTCTTAAGTTACCAAGACTAATAAAAATTAAACTTTAATTCTTATCCGTTGTTGGTCTTTATATTTTAATATAGTGAGAGAAAGAAAATATGTTTATAAGAGCTCAGAGAGCTGTGAGAGTTTCTTCTCATGCTATGATCATGTAGATCCCAGATTCTCTTAGATTTTAGATAGGGTCACAGTTGGGAGGGGTGGGAGAAGTGGTCAGGGGACAGAAAGGTCTTACTTTACCTGGTACCTTAACAAACTGCTTCTGGAAAATGTTAAGGCTTATTATTTGCCTTTCTTTTGGGGGATATTTTCTAGGCTCTATAATTTTAGTATCCTTGATGTGTAAAAAAAAAAAATGTCTATCTTATGTCACTGATGACCCTTTGTTAGCCCTTAGAAAGCCAGTGATTGCCTTCCAAATTCTGTACCCTTTCCAGTGAACTCTTTTGAGCTGGTCCCTAGAAGATCTCTTTATGGCTTCTATGTGGCATCTATCTAGTTCTAGGATACTTCTGTTGATCATTTCCTTTGGTTTGGAAAGAGACATAAAGTGAGTTAGGCATACAGTTCACATCCATTGTGTGTATTCAACATTTCAGTTTTAACACTTTGCTACATAAGAAGTTACCTTATAAATAATTTGTGTGAACACTGGGGCTCAAGAGAATTTATTTTCATTTAGAAAATGGTTGTGTTTACGAGAAATGAGAAATATTTATTTTTCTCACATAAAAGGTACAGTTTTAAGGACCAAAGAATGTATAATACAACTTTATCCATATATGAGGAAGACTTCGAGTGAATTGGGTGGAGATTGACTTTAGGAAGGAGTAATGAGGAAAAGGGGAAGAGATCCACTCCAAGCACAGGAACAAGAGAAAGGAAAGGAAGTCTGAAAATCAGTCTTCCATTGGTCAGGGGGAAAAATGACTTCACCGAAGTTTCAAGATGGCTCTTATAAAATCCTTCTGTGATTTCAGTGGTGAGGGGAGCTGTTTCTGTTCCCTCATCTCTACATTTAAGTTGGAATCTTCCTGAGCAGACAAAAAATAACCTCGCGATCTGGGACATAATCATCACTAGGATCTCAAAAGACAATAGGCGTAGTTAGTGTCAAAATGATTTTAACATCAGTCACTTCAAATAGCTGGACAACTGAGTGGATCTGTCGGGCCCCAGCAAGTGATAGCCAGTCACACAGTTCTGTAGGGTGCCATAGAGGTCTGTTACTCTCCTACTTTCTTCATCCCATGAATCAGAAGGAGTGGGTCAGATCAGAAACTAGAATGATAGTGTTTGAACAAGTAAAACAGAGTCAAGGAATAATGGCAGCATCTTATGTCCTAAATGTACCTTGAGCCTCTAGGCTATCCTGCAGTATAAAAATACCTAAAAAATTAAAATAAAAAATTTCCATAAGGAAAGACAGGATTTTTTAATCTCAAAATTCAAGCAAAAGTGCTGAGATTGCATTTTATATGGGTCAGGCACCTCTCCCTGACACAATCACTGTTGTAAAACATCTATAACCAAAGGTTCTCCATAGTCAGCTGCAGGTGGATGGGTGGCTCTATGATCTTCTCTGGTATCTCGCAGGTGTTCAGGTTTAATTAGCTATACTCTTACCTGATATGATCTTCAATGGGACAGTGGTGCTCTTTTACTGTCCTCCAGTATGTTAATCTGTTTTCATGGCCGAAGCGTCTTAGAGAGCAAGTGAACGTGCGCAAGCCACTTGAGGCAGAGGCTCAGAACTGGCACTCTGTGTGTCTACCATGTTCTATCAGCCAACATGAGTCACAAGGATTTTCCAGACTCAGAAGGGGAACAGACTGCAAAGTTATAAGGAAACCAGTGTAGATACAGAGAGGCTTATAATTGTGTGCACAGTGTAATAAATCTATCCCAAATGCTTACTATGTGCCTGAGATTATTCAACATGTTTGTAGAATTTAGTTAATTTCGCCCTAAGAAGTGTTTATAATATACTGCTTCATGTTCTATATGTCTGGTCATTCTTGTCCCATTACCTAGAATGTCCTTGGGCTAACCTGAAAACATCTTACTCATGTTTTCAGACTCAACTTCAATGTCATCTCTTCCAGGAAGCTTTTTGTTGATTGAAATGGCTCAGCCAAAGGCTCTATTTATACTCCCTTAGTACTTGTAAATTACTTTTCAGCATATTCATCATATTATATTGAATTTAATTAATTTGCGTACCTCTTCCATTGCTTTTACAATTCTTATCTCCAGGGAATTGGTATAGAGGAATTTAGAAGCATACAGTTAAACGGGGCTTCAAACAAGGCTTAGAAATTTATCTGTAGCGATTTACTTAATCTCTTTGTATCTCAGGTAGCTCATCTGCAAAATGGGAGCACAATAGTAGTGAATGTATAGATTTGTGGCAAAGATGAAATTAGTTAATATAAAGTGCTTAGGAAAGTGCCTAATATGATAAATGCACAATAGATACCCTTCATTATTATTACTTATATTTTCATTATCACAATGCATATAATCAATAATGTTTGAATAAGCTGAAATATTTTTAAAACTCTTCAAGGAACTTAAAAAGCACATGCCATCTTTCCAAAACAACCAAGGTGGTGTTCAGAAAACATATTGGTTAGAGAAATTAGTTGAAAAGGGTGAGGGGGAAGGGGAAGAGAGGTGGTGGGAGTGGAGAAGGGCACTTGTGGGGAAGAGCACTGGGTGTTATATGGAAACCAATTTGACAGTAAACTATTTAAAAACAAGAAAAGAAAAGGTTCAAACATGGGACTGAGAAGGATATATATTTAGTGCTTCACTGACAAGTTACATCAAGGACAGTAAGTCACTCACAAGAAAAGTTTCCTTTCTTCTCTCATTTCCTAGCTTCCTGTCAGCTATGTGCAAGTGTCTTAGAATTTATCTGCCTGGCCCCTGTGGATTACTACAGTTTTGTGATATATTTGTTCTTGGTTCTTCTCCCCATTCTTCCCTGATCTTTAAACAATCTCATATATATATATATATTCAACCATGTGGAGGTTAGAATCATTTTGTCAGTTTCCATGAATATCATTTCCATAGATTTTGATTAGAAACTCACTCAATGTGTCAATTAATTGGGAAAAGTTAACAACTTTCAAATGTGAGTTCCTCCTATAGTGAATTATAGAACTCACATTATTCTGTTGTTGTAGGTCTTTTGTGAAGATGTTTAGGATTCTTTTTTTGTAACATTTTTGTTACATCTCAGTTTTTTAATGAAGGCCATTTATTTTAGTTTTTCAACTTGTTTGTTATACTTACATTTGGAAGTAATATTGTGCTTATAGTTGACTAAGATTTTTAGTAAACACTATAATCTGTCTGTTGACTGTCTTGGTTTTGCTAGGTAGATGAATACACAGCCCAGTAATGAATTGTGTTGCTTCATTTTTGCTTCTGATTGCCTTATTTCCTTTTCATTGTTATTTCATTGGTTGACACAGAATTTTCAAAGTGACAATTGATGGACTGATTCACCTAAAAATCTGTAATTTGTTTAATCCAAAATTGTTGTTTAGAATAAGATTTTACTAACTTTAAAAAAATACCCATCAATATATTCAAATCATTAAAAGTTATATAAAATATGAATGCCTGATTTCTCTTAAAAATTTGAGTGTGGGGCAAATATGGGTATATGTTCCCCATAGGGCAAAAACACAGCAGAGCTTACTCTGGGCAGATGCTTACCAGGGACAGGATTTTCTCCCTATGTATAGGGAAAAAATGTGGTAAATTTCTTTTAAATATCTTTGCACAACTTGACTTTACTCAATTTTTAAAATCTACGTGGTCTCTATAAGTATTTGAGGTTGAGAACTTGGCATTAATACTCTTAGTAAAATATATGATAATAGCAGTTATAGAAGATGGTCTTATTCCTGAACTTAATGGATTACTCTTTTAATTAAACTGTGACACTTTCTTTAGGCTTCTGGAACATATCCTTTCATCAGGTTAAAGAGATTCATTTTCCTTTTAGTTTGCTGCACTTTAATTATAATTCAGTCTAAATTTTATGAAATCCCATTTTGTGAAAACATCCCACAACTGCTGACGGGCAGTGTGGGAGGAGGTGAGGTGCTTCGGATGTGGACTTAGAGGCAGTAGAAAAGTTAATCGGAGAATTTTGCCCTAAGGCAGGGTGTTTCTAAAGGCAACTGATGGAGGTGCTAATCCCTGAGCATCCATCTGCTATAACAGGGTGGTGTTCCCAGGGGACAGGGACACTGCTGGGGTCAGACCAACATGCTTCACAGCAGAAGTTGAGATCAGTGTCAACCATGTAATCAATTGTTCCTGCCTTGTGATCTGCAGGGCTGTTATAGAGGTGCCACAGGTGTTAGCATCCAACAGAGCCACAGGCTTCATTACAGGCATTTTTTTTTCTCCCTTCGAAATAATCTTTGTAAATCTTAATTTTTTTAACATTTTAATTTTATTTTGGAGAGACAGAGTGTGAGTGGGAGGAGGGCAGAGAGAGAGGAGACACAGAATCTAAAGCAGGCTCCAGGTTCTAAGCACACAGACCAAAGAGGGGCCCAAACCCACGAACCATGAGATCATGACCTGAGCTGAAGTCGGGGGCTTAACTGACTGAACCACCCAGGAGCCCCTAATCTTTGTAAATCTTAAGAAGTTATTCAATGGCAGTTGCTACCCTTGAGCAGTTCCACAACATAAGTGGAAGGCAGAACTTTGGTTCTATAAAAGAATTCCTAACCTATCAAGATTCTCTACCTTGAGATAGTCAAACTGGCCTACATTATCTCCTAGAGCCCTACTTTTTCCTGATTTACTATTGACAATTTTTAATTTATGTGTCTCATTCATAATTATTTTAGCACCTCTCCCACTAAGTTCTTGGTGACTCCCATTCATTAGTTTTTATGAAACATAAATACTATACCTTGGATGAAATGGTATATTTTTAGTACTTTTCCAGTGCTGATCCTTGAGCGGCTCTTGCTTGTATTCCAGCTTCCCAGGCAGGACATGTCTATCAAATGACAGATGGAAGTCAAAAATTTTATTATCATCATCATCATCAGTAGCAGCAGCAGCAGCATTTTGAGTAGGCTTCATGTCCAGCACAGAACTTTGCATGGGGCTTGAATTCATGGTCCTGAGATCAAGACCTGAGTTTAGATCAAGAGACAGGTGCTCAGTCAGATAACTGACTGCATCACCCAGATGCACAGGAATATTTATTCTCTTTTTTCAATGGCTATTTTTTATTTTGAGAGAAAGAGGGAGCAAGTGCATGCAGGCTAGGGAGGGGCAGAGAGAGAGGTAGAAAGAGAAAGAGAGAGAGAATCCCAAGCTGGATCCAAGTTGTCAGCACAGAGCCTGACGCGGGGCTTAATCTCACAAACCACGAGACCATGACCTGAGCTGCAATCAAATATCAGACACTTCTTATTCTAGTTTTTGCTACTTCTAATCTGCAGCAGCAATTGCTACTTTTGTCTTTTATAGTAGTTATGTATTGCATGTAATATTTTTCAGAAATAAGACTTTTGGAAGCAAAAATAATTGTTCAAAATGAAATAAACATAGTACTGCATATTCCCAGCAGTGGGAATGTCACTTTCTAGCGATAACAAATTTTCAGCAGGTTCAAAGGGTGAGTGGGGGTTGAGAGACTCATAATGCTTTTGAGAGAGAAAGAGTATTATGAGAATTGAACATAAAATATCACATTCAGAGAATCCTTACATGTTTCTCTGTCAATTATGTATTTTACATTTTCATGGAGGAACATTACTGCTGACAGTTATAGGTGATGAAATGTGAGACAATTTTGTCATAATTTTCCAATTAGTGAGTCAAATTATTTTTAAGGACTGAGGCATAATTGAAATAGAATTAACAAAAATTATCTATTGGAACTTACAGAGCAACTAATGCTATATTTTAGTACACAGGACATTAAATTGAAGTTTAAACATATGAACTGCAATACTTTATCTGCTACTTATTAGCTGTAGGTCCTTGGGTGTAAAGCAATTATTAATCTTCTCTAAGTCTTATTTGCTCATCTGTTGCTAAGAGCTGAAAGAAGATGGTCTCTGAAGTCTCACCTTCCAAATCTCAGGAATATAAGCATGTAAAGAACCCAATGTCCATGGAGACACCAAGATGTAGGGAGTACACACCATGCGGCTTTTAGTATTCCAGCATCTTCCAAAGTGCAGGTAAGTGGAATGGAGGGCAAGGAAGCCAATGCAAGTTGCCAAATATAAGTTTAAAATATGCTCTATGGCTGTTTACAAGAAAAAAAATCACTTTTTTGTTCATGTAGGAAGATCTTTAAAGGCTTTTTTAACGTGGTAAAGGACAGAAGAAGCAGAATAGGAATTCATTGGTAACTGGCATAAAGTCTATCCAGGAATTTAGGGATCATTTTATCTGATGGTCAATTTTCCAAATTTATTAAGTAACAACATTTTTAATATGTTTTAAGATATTCATATGGCTTATAGTAATTTATACATAATGAGATATTGTGAAGAGATGTTTTAAATTCTGTAAGTGTCTTGGTGACACATTGAAATCTAGTCTATATCTGTTCAATTTGAGTTCAATTTGTTTTCACTATATATGACCAACGATCTGAGTCTACCAAGCTTTTTCATACTTTGGTTCTACACATGTTAGAAATCTATTCTTTTCACAAATATTTATTGAGTAACTACTATGTGTCAGACCTATTTTAGGTGCTTGAGATAAAACAGTGAAAAGAACAAAGACTCCTGACCTCATCAGCTTAGATTCTAGTGAGAGAAAGAGAAAATCAACAATAAACAACAACAACAAAAAAGATTTGTTTTTGTTATAAGTTTATATGTACTATAAAAAAATAAAGCGGAGGATGGTAAAGATCATCAGGGCTGAGGGAGAAGCCTGCAATTGTGTTGTATTGTATTTCTTTATTTTCATTGAAGCATAATTGGCATACAATATTCTAGAAGTCTCAGGTGCATGTTATAGTGAGTTTATATTTTTACACATTATGAAAATGATCCTCATGATAAGTGTAGTTTTCTTCTGTCCTTATACAAAGTTATTAAAACATTACTGACTCTATTCTTTGTGCTGTACATTATATCTCCATGGCTTGGAGCTTGCAACTTAAAATATTTGGTCAGAGTAGTCTCATGGAGGATATCATGTTTGAATAAATATTGGAAAAGGGTGAGGGAATCAGCTGTGGATATACACTGAAGAAATACGTTGGAGAGTTTGAGGCCAGTGAGATGGGAGCCCAGGGTGTACTAGATGAGGTCAGAGAGGGGATGTGGGTTCAGACCACATAGGTCACATTGTTATGCCCAGATCAGAGACCGCCAGGGAGACTGAGTCACACATGCAATAGCAAAGGGCTTTATTATGGGCTTATAAGCAGGTTCACAGACTTCACCAATGCAGTGGATCCATGCTGAGAGCCCCGAACAAGGGCTGAGTAGGGTTTTTATGGAGTTTGGGAAGAGGGAGTTACAAGAAATTGTGACATAGGTACAGTGATCCAATCATAATTGTACAATATTATTGACAGCAGGTTTAACCATTCACATTGTCTAGAGTATTCGTTACTTTTGGTGGGATCCAATTACAACATTTAGAGTACCTTTAAAATCAACCAATTACAGGGCGAGCCTAGGGTCTTGTTCGGTGACTATCCGGTTAACTTTAACATTAGGTAATAGGGTCCTATCTAAAGTTCCCATCTGCAGGAGTCACCCTTAGGAATGTGGAGAGTGGTAGCTGGCCTTCCCTCATTGGGTGTTGCAAAGGTGGTCTTTCTTGCTCTAGGCAATGTGTAACTGCCTGTTAGTTTCCGGAAACTGACACCTAGGCCTTCTAGATCAGAGGGGAAACTTAAAGCCTGTCATGGAATCTGTTTGGTTTAGACTTGTGTCCTTATAACATTAAATGACTTTGTTGGGTTTTATTAAATGATTATTTATTTATTTCGAGAGGGAGCAGGAACACAGAAAGAGAGGGAGAGAGAGAATCCCAAGTAGGAGATCCAAACTGTCATCACAGAGCCCAATGTGGGGTTTGATCCCAGGAACCATGGGATCATGACATGAGCAGAAATCAAGAGTCAGATGTTCAACCAACTGAGCCATCCAGGTGTCCCAAATGACTTTGTCTTTATGAGAGTGAAGAAGAGTACTGCTGGAGGGCTTTAGTCAGGGGAGAGACAAGACATGACTCTCCTGTGACAAGGTAACTTTAGCCACTTTGATAGGATGACTTGGGTTACATATCAAGACAGTAACTACAGAAGCCGAGGGGTTCCTGTGGATTTCAGTGACCTCGGTTGGGAATTAACATGACTATAACTAATTCATAATAGTGAAGATAGTAAGAAACATCAGGTCCTGGATATATTTTGAAGGTAGAACCAGTTGAGTTCTGTATCAGATTGGATGTGCAGTGCGGAGAGAGAACCAAAGAGTGACTTAAAGATCTCGACCTAAGAAATTGTTAGGATGGACTTGCCTTCAGCTGAGAAGACAAAGTGAGTCTGAGAGAGGAGCATGGTGGTGGGGGGTAGGGTGGGGAGCAATGAGTGGGAGTGGAATCAGGAGGTCATCTTTCTGACATTCTGGATTTAGATTTTATTAGACAATGAAGTGGAGATTTGGACAGACAGTGAGACATACAAGTGGGCCATTAGAGAGTGTGGTCTGGGATGCAGATACAAATTTGTGAGTATCAGGCAGTTAGATAACATTTGAAGCTTAGGGATTAGATGTATTTACTGAAGCAGTGTGTATTGACAGAGGAAAAGAAGATCCAGGACCTACAACCTTAAGAGTCAGAGAGAAAAGAGAATCAACAAGAGAATGAAGAGAGTGACCAGTAAAGTAGAAGGAAAATCAAGAAACCAAGGTAAATAAGAAACTGAATGAACAAAGTATATCGAGGAAATAAGAATGGTAACTATCTCTAATATTGTAAATAGATCTAGTAAGTTGATGGCCGAGAACTGGCCATGGGATGTAGCATTGTGACAGTCATTTGCAAAATCGACAGGAAGTTCTTTAAGGTAGAATGCTGGGGCACCTGCTTGGTATCGGACTGAGAGGGATCAGACACAAAAGGTACAAAACTCTTCCAACATATTTTACCGTGAAGGGAGAGGAGTTAATTCAGAAAGTAGCTGGCAAGAAATAAGCTTGAGAGAAGGATCTTTTTAAGATAGAGGAAAGGGTGGGATGGTTCCAAGATGATGGGAATGATTTTGCAGAGATCAAAGGGTTCTAAGAAAAGAGGAGGGATTATCAGACCACTGTTCTCATGTAGACAGGAGGAAATAAGATCTGGCACACAAGTGGAGGCACTGGCTTTAGATAGTAGAACAGATGGTTAATAGGGAGCAGAATTCCATGATAACAGGCAGGCGGGCTGATTATGTGGGTACTGATGCTGAGGTGAGGAGATGAAGGGATGTGTTAGTACAAATTCTTTTCAGATTGTTTTACAGTTTCTGAATGAAATAGAAAATAAAATCATTGGTTGAGACAGAAAAGAGAAGTTATCAGGGGTTTAAAGATAGAAGGGAATTGGGGCGCCAGAGTGGCTGTCAGGTAAATGACCGACTCTTGATTTATGCTTAGGTCATGATCTCAGTGTCATGAGATCAAGTCCTGTGTCGTGCTCTGCGCAGAAAAACAAACCTTCTTAAGATTTCTATTTCCCTCTCCCCCTTTCCTCTGCTTCCTATTTCTCTCTAAAATATATTTCTAAAATGTAAAAATACAAGAGAAGATAAATAATTCTTTAGGACACACTGTTATCCACCAGTAGTGCTAACAGTGAAATGACAGTCCCTTTAGGACAACAGAATAAATGGGTGTGGATCTGCGGTGTGATACTCCAGCAGCATCAAGGGCTCACTTGAGATCCAAGTGGTGAATTTAAGGTGAAATCAGTTAGTGTGGTCCCCAAATATCATTCACAAGATAAAGTACAACTTGCCAAAAACTTCATATAATCCACAAACATTTTCTGGACAGGCAAATGCTAGTACTAGGTGAAACTTGGAGCCTGGACTTATACTGCAACTTGTCTTGTGTGCCACCTTGTGGAATTATTGCAGAAGAGTCAAATTAACCAAAGGGCTGTAGAAGCTACTAGAGAAATTACCATTAACCAGTTGCCCTTCCCTGAACAAGATGAGGATGGGTGGATTTTTCCTTTCCCTATTTAGGAAATCATCCTGGGAATTTATTTCTATCCAAGCTATATTATAACTTTGGCTTAGTGTATCTGTCCACATGTGTGACAAATTCCCCAATTAAGAAAATATTGTTAATTAGTTTTAATAGTAAGCTTTTCCATCCTCCTCCAGGTTTAGAATCTTGTATTTTTATTTTTCTCTGAAAGATCTTAATGGTGCTATGCTGTAAATAGTCTATGTGGCATTCAAGTCTGAAAGCAAGATGGATGTGAACCCTGTTATTCCCACCCAGCAGCCTGGACAGCATCATCTACTGCTGACTGTAACCCAAATACGTGTTACTAACTCTTCCTATAGTTAGCAAGATCCTTCCACTTCAACATACTTAGTATTGCAAATGTTTCTCAAATCAGTGTTCATGGGATTGATTGTTAAAATCACTTACATGGTTTTATTTTGCACATAGAGTATGTTACAATTTCAGGACCATGGCACTGGCTCATGTAAATTCTGCTCTTTGGTTGACTGTTTCCAATCTCAGAGGGCAGGAAGTTATCTAAGTGAGAGATATCTGTCAATCATGGAAAGAACCTAAATGTCCATCAACTGATGAATGGATCAAGAAGATGTGGTATATATATACAATGGAGTACTATA
>PISW01016410.1:0-13315 GCA_004023785.1 Mungos mungo | reverse complement strand
CCCCCCCCATCCATCCGTCCACCCATCCTTTATCACATAGTTATGCTAGAAGTCAAGGATGTGTCTGCTTTGGTCAATGAAATGCGAGCAGAAGCGGAGTGTGTCACCACCGGGCAGAAGTCGAGAGGCGGGTCTAGTTTTGCCACATTCCTTTTCCTCCACCACAGAGACCCGCAACTTTCTAGGTGTCTCCTGCCTCATCAGCGTGGGCCGTGGAGCAAAGATTGGTACAACATGCAGACCTCTTCCCTCCAGCATAACAATCAAACTGCTCTGGACGTGTGGCACGAGAGAGTCAAGACTCTGTTATAAACCACTACGCTTTTTTGTTGCTTTTTTCTGTAGCATATCCTGGCCTCGCTGGCTGATAGATACAAAGTGACAGATTGTTTTCCAGATGGTTATGCCAATTTACATGCCCGTCCTCAGTGATTGGGGGTGTCTGTCTTACTCTATCCTTATTTGCCTGGAATAGTGTCATTGAAATTTATTGAAAATATTGGATTAGTTTAAAAGGTGAAAAGGAATCTTGTTTCAATTTCCATTTCTTTGATTAGCAGGGAGGCAGACTGTAAGGGTAGTGGTCGTTTGTTTTCTTTCCCCGGTCACTGTTTTTCTGCACCTACTATGTGCTGGAGATGATGAGTAAGACAGTTTC
Source organism: Mungos mungo (assembly GCA_004023785.1). Classification (NCBI taxonomy): domain Eukaryota; kingdom Metazoa; phylum Chordata; class Mammalia; order Carnivora; family Herpestidae; genus Mungos; species Mungos mungo. The sequence goes on along the minus strand of PISW01016410.1, from coordinate 12,657 downwards.
TGAGGAGTTCTGCCTGGTTCGACCAGGAGCAAGTCAAGGGCAAGCATGCAAAGGAGGGGGAAGGAAGTTCCCATGGAGGGCGGAAGCGTGCCGTGGGAGGTTCTGTGCTGAGGAAGAGCAGCTCCAGGGGCTGGAGCCTTGAGGGCATATGGGGGGCAGGTGGGGGGCATATGGGGGCAAATGGGGGGCATTTGGGGGCAAATGGGGAGAAAGTGGGGGAAAATGGGGGCAAGTGAGGGCAGGGGGGCAGGTCGGGGCAGGTGGACGGCAGGTGGGGGGCAAATGAGGGGCAGGTGGACGGCAGGTGGGGGTCAGGTGGGGGGCAGAACACGGCTCCTGAAGCCTAGAGGCCCCCAGAGGGCTCCCGTGCAGCTGTCCGCTCACACCCTGCCTGTTCCGGTCCTGGAGCCGGCAGGTGGGCAGGGGCCTGCCGGGGGTCCCTGTGCAGCCCTGCTCCTGGTCGGCCAGTGCTCCCAGCGCCCGGCTCGGCCTCCCGACAGCCGCGCTGAGGACCGTCCATCCCAGCAGTTCATCGTCCCCGAGCTTATGTAAGCCTTCGCCGGGGTGCGTCTGTGGTCCAGGTCTTTAAAAGTAAGCTGCTTACATAACTGTTTCAACAGCACATTTGAATTAATTTCCAGTATAACCTTTGCTTGAGAGTGAAGTCATTGCAGACCAGTGGGGAGTGGGGGGTGGGCTCCAGGGAGAGCACCCCACCCCCACCCCCGTGCCCACACCCTGTCCCCGGCCTGGCGAAGTGCTGGGGTCCCGGGGGGTGATGCTAAGTGGTAGCGGTTCTGAGGGGGCCGCTCAGGATTCCAGATTTCCCCCTGCCTCTGTGCCATTGTTCAGGTACGTCGCTCCAGCCTGTGGAAGGAGCCGGATCACGCAGGGGCCTTCGCCACGAGGCTGATAGACGTGGAGGAGATGCTGCTGGGCCGCGAAGGAGCAGGAGGTGGGGAGCCGCCTGCCCGTTACGGGAGGCAGGTGGGGGCTGGCGCAGGGCGGTCAGGCGCAGCAGGGACCTGGCGCCGGGGCCGTGACGCCTCTCCTGGGGGGCAGCGGGGCGTCAGAGAGGGTCTCCCTCCATGAGGGTCTCTCCCAAGGCAGGACCCTGGCGGGGAGGGAGCACAGGAAGGATGACGAAGAGCACTGTGAGCACCTGGCTGTCTCCTCAGTACCGGTCACACCTGCCCACCCACGCCCCCTCAAGCCCACAGGTGTTACTTCTCAGACCTGACGGACTGGGTTCCTTCCTGGAGCTGGGGACCACCGGAGAGTTGGGGTCCTTGCAGGGCCCACGGAGCTTGGGGACCAGCGGCCCTCCCCTCCCAGCTCGGCATACCCCAGCCTGCAGGGAACTGAAGCCTGGGCCGTGCACCCCGAGGTGGGGCGGCGTCTCGGGGGTCCGCCACGCCCAGAGCCGGCCCAGGGGCCACGGCACCTCCGTGAAGGAAGATGGGCCTTCTGGTGTCTTGTGCAGACAGGCAGATTCCGGCCTGTGAGGAAGATGCCGTCTGGCAGTTGCTGTTGGGCCTCCAAGGCTGAGGCGTGGAGTCACACCTTGTTCTGGAAACTTTCTTGGTCCCATTGGACAAGTGGGTGCTTCGAATTGCTTCATTACCCACGAGACTCCTCCAGGAAGCCCAGCCTCTGAGAAGCGGTTGGACGGCCAGGGGGCTTCTTCCCGCTCCTCCTGGCGGTTCCTCTGGTCCCCCCCCCCCCCGCCCCCGTCCCCTGTGCATGTGAAAGGCCCAGGCAGAAACACGGGCGAGATGCCGGGTGTGTGCGGCCTGGTAGGGGCTCCATCCCAAAAGGGGGGGGCAGGGCGGCGGAAAGGTCAGTGGACACCAGCACTTGGAGCTGATGGGAGACTGATGTTGGAGGCCGCAGGGACGTGCCAAAATCTGGGAATTTCAGGGGATTTCTGGATGAGCCTGGGCCCGAGGGAGGCTCCGGGGTCCGGTTCTGCAGGCTGGCCGGAGCAGACAAGGGCCCAGAACCTCCCCCACCCAGCTGGAGGGGGCACAGGAGACAGAGAGCCAGCACGGTCCCCACCCCTCTGCAAGGAGAGGCAGCAAGGAGTCTGACAGTTTGCGTTTTAAAAAATCTCTTTCTCTCTCTAAAACCTCAAACCAAAGGCGTCAGAAAGCAATCCAGTGAGAGCTCAGTCCCTAGACAAACACGCGTTTGGCAGGACGGACCACATCCGGGGAGGCACGGGGTGGGGTGCTCTCTGTGTCCCCCGCCAGCCCCAGGCTGCTCCGCCGTAGGAGGAGGAGATGGGGGGCTGCTGCTCCGGAACTTTGTTCTCCGTTCATTACCCAGCTGTGCATGTGGGGTGCGGCGAGGGGAGCCCTCCCGCCAGCGGCAAGGCTTCCTGAGGTTACTGAACTCCAGGCCGCCTCCGGTGACTGTGGTCCTTGCAGCTGGGACAGTCACTGGGGGGCTTGTTCACCTGCCGCGGAGGCCAACGGCCGGGACCTGTCCAGGTCACAGAGGGCGGTGACAGCAGGGGCAGACCTCGCTGGGGCCGGAGAGGGGTCCTGGGGCCCTCGGCCTGCCTCCCCCGTTTCCTCCAGGTCGGCTCTCGGACAAGATACCTCGGTTCTCGGTGCCGGGTTCCTCCCTCCTGACGCCTGCTGGGCACTCCGTGCGTGTGTCCCTCTGTGCGGTGACACGGACAGTGCTGGGGCCGAGGCGGGGCATCCAGCGGAGACCAGCACCGGGCAGCTCTCGGGGACCCCGCGGACGCCCCGCCCACGTTCCTGCCTTCACCCACCCACTCACTCGTCATGTCACGTGATCCCAGTTGTCCCCAGTGCGCCAGCCGCGGCGGGGAAGAGTGGTGGCTTCCGGGTGGCGCTTTCCGGGACTCTGGGATTCAGCTGAAGAGCCCGGGTCTCCAGGTCCTCAGGAGCAGCTCGCCGTGACTCCTGCCCTCGCTCCCTCCCTCTTTCCCTGACTCCGTCTCTCCCTCCCTCTCCCTTCCCTTTCTCCAGTCATTTGTGAGCACGTCTGGTGGACCACGCGCTCTTCTAGGGCCGGAGCCGGGCGGGCGGGGCCCAGTGTGGCCGCCCCCATGGAGTCTGGACCCCCAGGGCATGGCCGGGGCTCTGGCTCCCACAGCATTTTCCTGCTGCAGGGCTGGGTGAGGCGGAGCCCTGGCGGCAGGACCCCCCTCACACCAGGTCTCTGGGGCTGGTGCACAGAACTGAACAGGGGCTTTTGGACTCGGGGATGCTTGTGAGCTGGGATGGGGGCACTTCAGTCCCACTCTAGGGACGCCATTCTGTGGGTCAGCGGTGGCGCCCAGGAACCTGGTTTTCAGGAAGCACTCTTCCCCCCCGCCCACTCCCTGAAGCAGTTCTGTCTGATGCACGAGGCCCCTGACCCCAGCCTGGGGGCTGGCTAGACACAGCGTGGACCGAATCCTAGCCTGCCGCTTACTTCTGGACCGTGTGACCTTGGACGACTCCCTGGAGGCCCTGAGTGGGGGGACCCGGAGGGGAGCGGCCGCTGGCAGACTTGGGGAGCCCAGCAGTGTGCGGTCGGGTCGGGACCCCTGCTGCTGGCCTGCTCTCGGCCCCTCTCTCTGGCCCCCAGGACCCCGGCTCTGGCCTGCCTCCCCGTCGGGCGGGACGATGACCGGCAGGCGGACGGACGGAGGCTCTCAGGAGCTAGAGGCGCTCGTCCTGCGTTGCTGTTCATCGTTCGTGTCGCGTCGTCTCCGTTTCCGGCTGCTGACGAGGGAGGATGGACGTGCGCAGGAGAACGCCACGCAGGCCGTAGTTAACTCCGAAGGCTCCGTTTCAGGTTTTAATGGAGAGCACAAGGTCCTTATTGCTGTCCTCACACGCCGTCCCCCTCTGGCCCTCCCGCGGGAAGCTCCGGAGAGGGGTCCTGACGCCCCACAGGGCGGCACTTTCGGCTCTGGGAAGTCCCGTCCAGGTGCTTCCGAAGGGCAGGCGGCTCGTACTTCCGGATCGAGGGACGGTGGAGTCGAGGCCTGAGGCGGTCGGTCGGTGGCCCCCTCACCGCAGAGGGAGGCCGCGGGCCGCGGGGCAGGCACCCGGGCGCCTGGAGCCAAAACGTTGTGGAACAGACACTGGCTGGAGGGACCAGAGAGCATCCTTCAGTTTCCTTTACTCTGTTTGGGAAAGTGCCTCCGACTGTCCCCGGCGCTGACGCGGAGCCTGTCCCGGGAGCCAGCGGGCCGGATGGTCGTCAGTGTCTGCAGACACGTGGGGGAGGGGGCGATGCGGCAGGGTGTCCCCTCGGAGGGGACCTACCCCGCCCGGGCGGTCGGCTGTGTGACTGCTCTGGCGGTCCCACTAGCGCCCGGCGCCGCGGGCGGGGGCTGACCACCTGCCGGGGGACCTGGGGGGTCTGCCCCCCTCCGCACCACCCTCACCCCCTGTGGACTTCTCTGTCTCCCCCTCAAGTCAAGACCCCTCGCAGAGACCCTAACACTCAGCTGCTCAACTTTTCCAACGGCTTCTCCGCTCCAGGCTCCCTGCTTAGTGCCTGTGAGATCTCGACGCTCTGGTGAGCTGATGACCCCACTGTCATTGCTGTTTCCCGTGGGAGGAGGCAGGGCTGGGCTTCGGACTGGGCAGCCGTCGGGCACCAGGACCCGGACCCAGGACTCCGGGACCTCGGTGGGCGTGTGGCGGGCCCTCAGTGAAGGCTTCGCAGAGCCGGGCGACGTTAGGGGAGCGCCACGGACGACCCGCAGGTGCAGCGAGGGGGGAGGCCGAGGGGAACTCCACCTGCATTTCCCAGTCAGAGTCTCCCGTTCTGTCTCCTCTCTCCACGCCAGGCCCCGCTCTAGGCTCAGCGCTGGAGGCCGTGGGATGAGGGAGGAGAGGGGGCGGAGGTCTCCCTGCTCCAGGAAGGGGAGCTGCGCCACCCCCCACACCGACTGAGCCCGCAGACCCACCCCGGCCCCCACACCGAGTCGGGTGTCCTCTGCTTCCCCGGGAACCTGGGGCGTCTGACATGCTGCTGTGCTCGGGGAGCACCTGGGGCGGGAAGCAGTTTGCTGGGGCATCAGCCCTGGGGACAGAAGGGGCAGCTAGGCGACCCCGAGCTCAGATGGGAAGTCGCAGCCCCCTCGCCGGCCTGGAGAGACCTCAGGGGTGAGCATTCCCGGCCCCTCGGCGGAGGTTGGCCGTTTGGTTTGGTGCCGCCCCCGTTCGGAAGTCTCTTGCAGCCCAGGCGCCCGAGGAAGCACGGAGCCGAGAGCTGGTTCCATCCCGAGGCCGCAGGGGAGTGGACCGCTGTGGTCCAGCCTCACTGGCCGCTGAGGAGGGCTGAGGCTCCGCGGGCCGACCAGGCGCCGGCACGTGGGGGTCTCCAGAGCCGGTTTGCTGCCGGAAGCACCCAGCGGAATCCTACAGCTCAGGGCTGGCCCAGCCCGGGCATCCCCTCATCACACCTTCCCTGCACAGACGGAAAAGCGAAGCCCCCGAGAGGAGAGGAAGCTGCCCCGGGGCCAGCAGCGGGGCACTTAGGGCTGAAGTTTGGGGTTAACAGTTTCCGGCACCCACTTGTGGCCTGTGGCCCGACTCCGCTGTGGTGAGGACGTCGTCCACATGACGGCTGGGCCGGGGTCAGCGAGGCGAGCTGCCCAGGGCACAGATTGGAAGAGGAGCTCCCTAGCAGCGCCCTGCAAATGCCCGCCTGTGTCTGGTTCTTGCCCTGGTGTGCGCGCACGGAGATGGGCAAGCCTGAGCCCATCAGCTCCTGCACTTTGAACCCCGGCCTGGGAAAGCCGGCTTGGGCTGGGTCCCGGCCCTGGGCTGGCCCGCTGCCTACAGACTGTTCGCATCTCAGGGAGGGTGATGAAATACAGCAAAATACATCTCGGAGCAAAAGGCCTTAAAACTCCTTTAAAAGTATGTGAGAGGGGCACCTGGGTGACTCAGTCGGTTGAGCGTTTGGCTTTGGCTTAGGTCATGATCTCACAGTTCATGGGTTCGAGCCCCGTGTCAGGCTCTGTGCTGCTATCTAGCTCGGAGCCTGGAGCCTGTCTTTGGATTCTGTGTCTCCCTCTCTCTCTGATCCTCCCCTGCGCTCTCTCTCTCTCTATCTCTCTCTCTCTCAAAAATAAATAAAACATTAAAAAAATTAAAAAAAAAAGTTTGTGAGACACGTCTTTAGCTCTCACTGATAGGGAGAGAAGATGGTTTCTATCAGTGGAATCCTGGCTGGGACTTCTTCTCAGTTGCCAGTGATGAAAATCCCACCACCTGGTGGAAGAGAAGCCTTCAGGCAGGGCTCACCAGAGTCCCCCAGGGCCACCTTGTCCCCTTTTTGCTTTTCCTGCCCCTCCTCCATCGTCTCCGTGGCTGCGGCCTCATGGTGGCATGATGGCTGCTGCGGCTCCGGCTGTGCCCTCTCAGCCTCTCTCCCAGCGGGCCCTGCAATCCCGAGGCATCTGCAGGCTCAGCTGGGATCACGGGACCACGCACTGTGGCCGGAGAGGTGCACATGTCTGCAGCTGGCGTCCACAAGCTGCCCTCGCCGGCTAGGACCGGGGCAGGCGGCCACAGAGCTGTCGTCCAAAGGGAGGCGGAGGGAACCGGGCAGGGAACGGATGGCAGCAGACACCATGCAGGGCCACCAACCAAGAAAGACCCATGCCCACTGGATGAGCACGTCCCCTGGGCCCTCCCCAACCCACGTCCACCACTGTCCATGCCCCAGCCCCCCACTGTCCTTCCCTTAAACCCTCTTCAGTCTGATCCAACAGAGCCTGTAGCTGATCTAGACCCGAAAGTGAAATTTCAAACACCATTTAATTTAGATTTGATCGTCATGATTTCAGTGTCCTACATTAATTGTTTAAGGACGTTTAATGAAACTTAATCAGTCCATCCAAACACACTGCAGCGAGATGCCTCTGGACGCCCGGCCGGCCCAAAGCGAGGACTCAGGTGGGGAGCAGCGGTGTGTGTGGGGGTTTCTGGGTGTGTTCCTCCCTCCTGAGGAGACCCGGGTGCGCCCCACCTCCGCCCATCACGCTGCTGCCCTGGCCCCTCCCTCCACTTCCCCAGGCCTGGGCGGGGCTCCGGGGCTCCCAGAGAGCGCCAGGCCTCCCCTCCTGTCCGCTTAGCGGTTGTGCCCTCCTGGGAGCGGCAAGGTCAGAGGCCAGGGTGGGATGGGACCTCCCCGGGTTGCACTGGCTCCCGCTGGGCTGCTGCTTCTGATCCCAGGACTCTGTTTGCTCGGACTGAATGCCCTTCGCTCCCCGCTCCCGGAGCTGAGCTCACTGCAGCGAAGGGGGGGGGGGCCCTGGGACCCGACAGCCTCTGTCCCTGGGTGGCGAGGTGGCGTTGGATGAGTGGTTTTAACCCATTACGTGGTCCGTCACCACAACCTGGGCGCAGAACATCAGCCGCTTCGGGCTCAGACGCGTACAGGGTGTTCGTGTGCTGGCCCTGGGCCCACGGGCCATGCTGGCTGTTATTATTGTTACAATCAGATCTGTGACACTTATTATTTCAGCCCTAACGATGGGCGGGCACCTTGCCAAGTTCTGGGCATGCGGTGACAAACATGGTCTTCACCCGATTACAGGTCACTGGGGCACTGGCTTCTGTCCCCGTCTTGCTCCAAATGGGATAAAGACAGACACTGGGTGTGGTAAGAGGGTGGAGGTTGGGGGACGTGTCCAGGTGCCCTGAGAGCCCGGGTGGGGCCCCTGTCTTGTGGAGGAGGGAAATCAGGGTGGGCTTCCTGAAGGAGGCGTCGCTGAACGTCCTGGCCTAAGAAACCGCCTCTCCCCCGTCCTCGCTGGGGAGGCAGCTGTGGCTCCCTTGGCAACGGCTTTGGTTTGGGGGCTGTTTGCTCAGGAAACCCCATGATGCGGACTTGGACCAGGACGTCCCATTCTGGGGGGCGAGAGCTCCCCTTCTGCCTGCAGTGTCCCCCGTCGGGAGGGGCAGTGCTCGGCCCCATGTGGCTGCGGGAGGCAGGAGGTGCAGAGAAGGGGCCGCTGGGCTCCGAGCCTTCTGCGAGGCTGGGCTTGGGCTGGTGGCCGGGGACCCACTCGAGCTGGCCGTCATGGGGTGGCCACAGCCGGCAGGACTTCCAGAAGCACCGGGAAAAAGAACAGAACTAAACAGAATCCAGAGACCCCCGTTTCCACCTCCCGGTTGCCCCACAGCCCGTTCCTGGCCTCGCCGGAGTCCGGGCCTGGCGTCCGCGCTCTCTCCTGGCCGCTCCCTCTTCCGAAGGACCCGGTTTTAGAAACCGCGTTCTCCTTCGGGCTGACCTTTCTGCTTTGAAACTGCCTTTCACAAAACCTGCTCCAGCCCGAGGGCAGGACAGCACTTCGTTTTATTCTTTTGCTGGGAAAAAACCCATCTCTGCAGGCGCGGAACCTTCCACCCCGGCCATTCAGCCGCACCACACGCTGGGACGCTCAAAAGAGCACTCCGGCCGGGCTTTGCCGAGGAAAACTGAAGAAGGTTTATTCTTTAGTTTCCACTGCGGCGGGGGCTGGGGGGGGGGCTGCTGCTTTCTTCAAGGAGATGTCCTGCCTGTCTGGGGAAAGAGGCTCAAAGACGGGGTTCGCCAGCAGGAGCCCCAGAGAAGGTCCAGGCCTGGCCAGGCGCTGCGGGGGAGGGGAGGGCACGACCCTGAGCAGGTTCCAGAACACTCTTCTCTTGAGAGACCACTCGCTCCCCCCGATGGCGTCCATCCTGCTGATATTTTACGAGCAGGATGTTTACCCCCAAAGAGTTTTAAAACATAGCTTTCCCTTGTTTAGAAGTTTAAAAAATTTTCTTTAAACATTTTTATTTATTTTTGAGAGACAGAGAGAGACAGATCATGAGCAGGGGAGGGGCAGAGAGAGAGGGTCACATAGAATCGGAAGCAGGCGCCAGGCTCTGAGCTGCCAGTACAGAGCCTGACATGGGGCTCGAGCCCACGCACTGTGAGATCGTGACCTGAGCCGAAGTCAGATGCCCAACAGACTGAGCCACCCAGGCGACCCTGGAAGTTTTAGACTTGTGTGCAGAGCATGAGCCAATAGGACGCAGGCCGGTGGGTGATCTGTCCCTGCAGGCTCTTTCAGAGCAGTGAAGCCATTTGTCCCCTAAGGATGGTTGGGCTGGCCCTGGCTTGTTCGGGTTAAGCCCTGGGCAGGGAAGGCAGGGCCTCTGAACAGTTGTTTTGGTTGTGCACTGCTCAAGGGTGCCGGAGCCTAGTCGGTGAACAGGTGCTGACATCCAGCCTGCCTGTGTTTGCCAAGCCTGGTTTCTGCCTTGAAGATGGGGAAACTTCTTGCACACAAGCCTCTGTATATAGGTCATTGGTGGCCCCAGGGCCTCCCCGGCCGATTTCAACCTTGTCTTTTATTTTCTGTATTCTGAGGCTTGGAGCACCCGGGCCTTGCTGGCCCTGGGGCGCTGCCCCTCCTGGGTTCTCCAGTTCCCAGAGACAGTGAACAACTCACCCCAAGGGTGCCTTTCAAACTGCAAGCATCTAACCCGGAGCGGGACCCCCTGCCCCGGCCCTGCCGAGCATCTAACCCGGAGCCGGACCCCCTGTCCCCGCCCCACCGAGCACTTTCTTTATCTGACTCCAGGGCATATACCAATGGACAGACGGCCGGAAGCAAACCCTGGGCCCCTGAACCCTCTGAAATTATTCAAAGTAGCCAATCCGAAGGCCGCTTCCCCTGTTCCTTCCTGTGGAAACCACCGTGAAGGCTTTTGCTCACATGGTGTCTACCTCTGGCCGGCCCTGCCTCCCCCGGGATCTGTGAGCATAAGCCAGCTCTTCCTTCCTGGCAGTCACTTTGTGCCCGTGGGCCCCACCGTCCCTGATCGAAGCAGATCCGGGGGCTCTCAGAGCAGGGCCACAGAGTCTGCCTGGGGAAGAGCCCGCAGCCACCTGGGAAAGTGTTTTCTGCAGGGGTTGGGGGGGCGGGGGTGGGGCGAGAGCAAGGGCTCCTGGGACTCCCTAGGGTCAGGCGGGTGGGACCTCCACCCTGGCTTGCAGGGTGGCCCAGCGGGTGAAGGTCGGCCTGACCTTCAGAGCACTAAGTCCCAGGGTGGTGGTCTCCAGGCGCCCGCTTCCCCTGAGCGGTCACGGCGCACCAGACCGCAGGGCTGGGTGTCTGGAGGGAGCCGTGTGGCCGGCAGCCGGGTGCATGTCCACTTGGTGGCGGCCACCAGACCCCAGAGCCCACTCCGCCCTGACCGCCTTCCTCCGGCCACGGGCGTCCCACCGGAGGCAGATCGAGGACGGTTCCTCATGTTACGGGGTCTTATGTGACGTCGCGCTGTGATTTCACGGCCGCCAGCGGGGTGCAGGTGAGCGGCAGCCAACCCGGAGTCGAGGAAATGAGTTAAAAATGCCCTTTTGGAAGGTTTCCTGACCTCGGAAGCCTGTGGTTCATCTTAGGACTTCCTGGCTGCAGTGATGTGGACACGTAGGCCCGCGGAGGCCCAGGCCTGTGGTTTCTGGGTGTTTAACTCAAAGGCACTTGTAAAACGGTTCTGAGAGAAGCAGCACATGGCGAGGGCGAGGAGGCACATCCACGGAGGGAGGGAAGCAGGAGGCTGAATGCAGGGCATGTGCTCCCGGAATCAGAATCCTCTGGACAGATGCCCGGGAGCGGCCGAAGGGGACGCTTGGGGGCTGGGTGGGGAGCAGAGCATCAGGCATGAGTCGCGCCCTCGGTGGTAAGGCCCCCCTTCCCCCCCCTACACAAGCCCCAAGGGGCCCCAATGTAGATGTGCCCTCCCTCCTTTCCCCCTCCACTCTTTCAAGGTGGGACCATTATCTCCATGTTGTAGCTGAAGGTGCTGGACAGGAAATAAAGTGGCAGCCCAGAGTTACCTGGGGGGTGACATGGGGACATGCGCGGGTGCCGCTGGCCCCTCCTGCACCTGGCCTTTCCTTGGTTCCTCTACTTCTTGAAGGGCGAGGGGCATGCACGCGGAGGGGACCTCCCCCTGGAGTGTGGTAGGACAAGCCCGCTGTGGGGGAGGGTAGAGGCTCGGAGCCCAGGGGCTGGCCTGGGGGTCATGTGGCGGTCCAGTCACCTGATTGCCAGAGTTCCGTGCATAAGGTGACAAAGGCATTCCACGGGGAAGGTAAGAACGTCAACACAGACGTGGGTTTGGGAACCACTGTCTTATTTGATTCGAAGTCTGGTCTGGTGTTGGCTCCTAGCCCGTCTGGGCACTGGTGGGTTTGCAGAGCCCCTGCTACCGGACAGATACTGTGTTGGGGTCTGTGACGCAGCCATGAGTGAGGAGAGCGCATGTCCCTTGCTGAGCTCACCCTGTGGCTCCCAGAACCTGGTGCAGAGAGAAAGAGCAGGACGGTGGCCTCAGATGGCTCCCGTGGGCGAGGAGAGGCTCAGTGGGCTGGGCATGGGGGCAGCGGAGGAGCAGGTGGACCGGGGGGACAGACCACAGGACCTCAGGATCAGAACTCAGCCTGTCCCTGGAGGCTTCCTAACATCAGCAACGGGAGGGAGCGAGTCGCTGGCTGGGGAGGTCTGAGGGCAGCCCTGGGTTTTAACCTGCCCTTCCTCACTGCTCAAGGTCACGGGCATGTCCTGCACAGGCTACCCAGCGGCCATCCGGGTCCCCACGCTGGGTCCAGGAGCCGGCCCTGGAGATTCTGGGGAACCTGCCTGGTGGCTGTCACACTTCGGGTCCTGACCTGTGCTTCCGCATTTGACTGTCTTCTGGTCCACTGACCTGACTTGCTGCACAGCTTTGGCCTCAGTTCCCCCAGCTGTGAATGGGAAGTCCCCCCCACGCCCGAGATGCCCCTGAGGGCTTTCCTTGCCGGACAAAGGTCCCGTCTTGGGCTGGACACTGCTCTGTGACCAGATGTAGTGTGATCGGAGCCTTGATGTAGTGCGTGCATTCTCTGCCGAGGACAGTGAGACATTTATTTGGTAATGGGCCTCCTCTCCTGCCCTCTGCATCTCGCAATAGTGACGGAGCACCAGGAGCGGCTGAGCCATTTTATTTTTATTTTATTCCCTCCTGAAGTTCAATACTTTCCAGAGCACCTCGGCGTGGTAATGCTATTTTCCTGGCAGGAATACATTTATTGGAGCTGTCGCTCAGTCTGGAGCTGCTCCGTCCTGGCTCTGCGGCCGGCCTGACGGAGGGACGCAGCCGTCAATAATTTAAAGGCTGATGGACCCAAATTGCCCACGTAGACCTTGCCTGTGGCACAAGTTAAGGACAGACTCTGCAAATTGGTTGCCTCGTAAGTTCGTCGTCCTAACTGACTGACTTCTCTCCTGGCCAATTTCCTCTCCAGGGGCTGGCTCGGGGCCCTCCCTGCCTCCCGAGACTCCTCGCCAGCCTGACTTCCCGTGGTGAGGTGGCCCTGGTGGGAGGGTGCTCGTCTGTTGTGTTTTGATTGACCATAAGGTGTGGACCCTGATGAGGGAGATCAGGGAGCTGGGGGTCCTGACCCAGCATGCCCCAGAGCGGGTGGTACAAGGTAGGAGGGACATGGCTTTTGCCAGGAGGGCAAGAGTTTGAATCCAGCCCTGCCCCTTGCCGGCAGTGAGCGTTAGGACCCCCATCTGCAAGTGGTGCCCACCTCCCCGGCCTGTGAGAAGACTACAGGGGGAGCAGGGCAGAGCGCAGGGCTGGGGCTGGG
>PISW01016409.1:0-13306 GCA_004023785.1 Mungos mungo | reverse complement strand
TCAGTCGCCCGCGGCCCCGCCCCGAACTGTCCTCGCCGTCCCTCCCCGACTCCTCCCTGCTCTCCCCCACTCGGATTCCCCTCCCCCTGCCCTCCCGGCCGCCTCCCCCTGGGACCCGGGCCCCGCGCCGGGAGGAGGGTCGGGCGGGGTCTCACCCCTCCGCGCCCGCAGGCTCCCACTCCCTGAGGTATTTGGGCACCGCGGTGTCCCGGCCCGGCCGCGGGGAGCCCCGTTTCATCATAGTGGGCTACGTGGACGACACGCAGTTCGCCACAGTTTGACAGCGACGCCCCGAGTCCGAGGATGGAGCCGCGCGTGCCGTGGATGGAGCAGAAGGGACCGGAGTATTGGGACCAGGAGACGCGGATTTACAAGGACACCGCCCAGGATTTTCCGAGCGAACCTGCAGATCCCGCGCGGCTACTACACCCGGGGCGATTCCGGTGAGCTACGCGGGCCCGGGTCCAGGTCACGACCCCCATCCCCACGGACGGGCCGGGGTCGCCCGAGTCTCCGGGTCCGAGCGCAGCCGCGAGGCCGCGGGGACCCCAGTCCCCCCGCCCGGGAGGAGCCCGCAGAGGCTTTTAGGCGGTTTTACTCTCGGTTTCACCTGAATCACTACTGCTCTGGGGTCGGGGACCGGGCCAGGGTCACACAGCATCCAGAGAATGCACGGCTGTGACGTGGGGTCGGACGGACGCCTCCTCCGCGGGTACAGTCAGTTGGCCTACGACGGCGCGGATTACATCGCCCTGAACGAGGACCTGCGCTCCTGGACCGCGGCGGACACGGCGGCGCAGATCACCCGCCGCAAGTGGGAGGTGGTCGGGGAGGCGCAGCGCTATAGGAACTACCTGGAGGGCAAGTGCTTGGAGGGGCTCCGCAGGTACCTGGAGATGGGGAAGGAGACGCTGCTGCGCGCAGGTACGGGGGCCGCGGGGCCTCCCCGATGTCCCCTCCGCTGGGGCTGGCTGCCCACGAGGAAGGGAGAATGGACTCAGAGTCAGAACAGCGCCCCTCCCACGGGTGGGAAGAGGGAGATCCGCCTCTGTGTTCATATTCCTACTAGAAAGTGACTCACCTAGTGGGCGCTGCGGAGCGAGAGAGGAGCTGGACAGAGAGCGCGTGGAGTGGCTCCGCAGGCACCTGCAGAACCGAGATCAGACGCTGCACCTCGCCGAGACGAGGGGTTGAGGAACTTCCCCTCTTCCCTGAGCCTGGGGCCAGTGGCTCCCAATTAGAAGAGGTAAATGGGACTGATGCCAGAACGCCCCCCACCCCCGTCCCCCGCCCTCCACACACACACCAAGGGTGGAGAGAAGAAGTAAACAACCCTGGTGTCAGACAGGGTACCAAACAGCAACCTGTCCAGAGTGCCAGTGCTTCTCCCGGGACAGTTAAGGAATACGGTCTCAAGGGCATGGAGGGGGAAACCATCTCTGAAATAACTAATCAGCGACTCTGGCAGCGGCTTTAGGAACCATGGGGACTTTCTTAGTTTTGTTCTCTGCCCCAGAACCAATGTGTTTGAGTTCTGACTTCACTTGGCCTGCTTCCATATCCTTGCTATTATAAATAATGCCTGCAATAAATATAGCTTTCAAATTAGTATTTTTATTTTCTTTGGGTAAATGCCCAGTAATAGGATTCCTAGATCAGATGATAATTTTATTTTTAACTTTTTGAGGAATTTCCATACTGTTTTCCATAGTGGCTGCACCAGTGCACATTCCCACCAACAGCACATGAGAGTTCTTTTTTCTCCACATCCTTGCCAACACTTGTTATTTTTTGTGTTTTTTATTTTAGCCATTCTGACAAGGTGTGAAGTGATAGATACCTTGTATGGTTTTGATTTGTATTTCCCCAAAGATAAGTAACGTTGAGCATCTTTTCATGTATCTATTGGATACATGGATACTGTATTCTTTGGAAAAATCTCTATTCATGCCTTCTGCCAAGAGATAGCTGTTTTAATTCGGGTGCTCACTGTGGACCTCCCTTAAAAGGTGAGTTTTGAGAAAAGATTTGATGGACCCAGGAATTATCCATGAAATTGTCTGGGACAAGGTCCTTCCAAGCAGTGGAAATTCCAGTGTGAATGCAAAAGGGCAGGTGTGTCTTGTCTGTGTGTTCTGGGAGGAGAAAGGAGACCAGTATGCTGGAGCAGAGAGTAACTGAGCTGAGATACAGGTATGGCCAGACGCTGTCATCTTGGAGGATATCAAAAGGGTTTTGACCTTTGCTCTCAGTGTGATGGGAATTACAACACAGTTTGAGCAAAAGAGGGACATGGTGGAGCACCTGGGTGGCTCAGTTGGTTGAGCATCCAACTTTTTTGGGGTTTTTTTTGTTTTTTTGTTTTTGTTTATTTATTTTTGAGACAGAGACAGAGCACAAGCAGGGAAGGGGCAGAGAGAGAGGGAGACACAGAATCTGAAACAGGCTCCAGGCTCTGAGCTGTCAGCACGGAGACCAACATGGGACTCGAACTCCCGAACCGCGAGATCATGACCTGAGCCAAAGTCAGACCCTTAACCAACTGAGCCACCCAGGCACCCTGAGGATCCAACTTTTGATTTTGGTTCAGATCATAATCCCAGAGCTATGAAATTGAGCTTCACATTGGGGCCCTGTGCTGAGTGTGGAGCCTGCTTGAGATTCTCTCCCTTTCTCTCCCTCTCACTCTCTCCCCCTCTCTCCCTTTCTCTGCCCCTCTCCCCTGCTCATGCATGCTCTCTCTAAAATTAAAAAAATTTTTTTGAATCAAAAAACTTAAAAAGAGGTACATGGGACAGCTTCTCCTTTGAAAGGATCACTTTGTCTGCTGTGCTGAGAACAAAATGGGAGGCAAGAGGCAGGTGAGACAGTGAAGAAAGCAGCAGAAAGCCAGGTCAGTGTCCAGGCTGGGGATGTCTGCTCCTTCCACTGGGTGTGAGCCTTGGGAAGAGCGTGCAGTGATGGGATTCTGGATACAATCTGTAAATGGACTTTACAGCACAATCTAATGGATTAGATCCTGAGTATGAGAAAGAGGAGCCAAGGAGGACCCCCAAATTCTGGACCATGCAAGTGGAAAGATGGAGCTGCTGTCAGCAGAGATGGGGAAGAGTCTAGAAGAAGCCTATTTGGAGAGAGATATCACAGACATTCAGTGGAGAGATGATGAGCTGAGATGTCTATTAGAAATGTGAGGGAATCAGCTTGGCAGTCAGATGAGCATGAATGAGTATGGACTTTAGGAGAAATGTCCTGGCTGGAGAAATAGATTTTTGATATGACACCATGTAGATGATGTTTAGAGCCTTCAGCATAGATGAGGTCACCAAGGGGGTGATGGCCATAGAAAAGAAAGGAAAAAGGACCCAAACCCTGGACCCCCAGAGATCTGATCAGACCACACATTCGGAGCAGTCTGCACAGTCCTGGCTCCACCTTTCGAGGCACATAGACCAGGGAGTCCCACACTTCCTGTCCACAGGACTCCCCCAGACACCGTGTTAAGGCTCACAAAGTGCGGAGTAGAGTGTGAGATTCTGTGTTTACGACAAGGTGCTGCTGCTGGTCTTCATGTCACCCTTTCAGTAGCAAGAATGTAGATTCGGATTCCCACACGGCTGTGCATCAGCCTCACTTGTAGGGCTTGCTAAATAAGTGATTCCTTGATCTTGCGCCCAATACTCTGAGTCTGCGGGTCTGGGGAGAGGCCTGTGCATTTTGTGAGAAGCCCCACAAGCAATGCTGATGCTCAGCCAGATCTGGAGCCACTGAGGTCAGAGATCAGAGCAGCCAGAGTGGGGAAGGGCATTAAAATCACATTTAAATGTGTTTTCTTTTCCCTTGTCAAGAGAGGGGCGCATATATGTTGTCAGTATGAGATGTGATGTTGTGAGACACATGTCATTGTTGTATCCTGGGGTCCAGAAGAGTGGGAGGTCCAGAGAGTGGTTCACGGTTCAGCATGATGAACACCTCAGCATGCTTGCTCTCTGCAATTACTCCCTTAATCAGATTTTTGGAGAAAACGATGGAATCCAACTTTTTCCTAAATATGAGATGATGTTGGGGAAGGCCACAGAGCAGGCTTGGGGCTACAGAGACAGGAATGGAATACACAGTCCCACCCCATGTTGAAGCCCACACAGGAACCCATTGCCCCTAATGCTCTGCACGGACATCACAGGTCACACCACCGGCTCCCCTGATGCAGGACGCTGGGCCCTGAGTCTAGGGCTGACGCTGCTGCTGCTCTTGGCAACGGGATGTAGTAACTGCCACACATGGCTCCTGTGCAAATGCTTTCTGCACAGTGTCAGCCTCGCTGACACCGCCTCCTGGGCCAGGGCCAGCACATGGCCACCTGCCTGGTGGAGCCTCGGGCTGTGTCTAACTGGAAGAACATTAGGAAAATAGGTTTTCCTTTTCTCTGGAGGGAGGTGGCTTCTACCTCCTAACAAGACTCTCAGCGTGGAATTCTAATAATAGGAAGGCAGTTCGGGTGCTGGGAGCGAGGGGTGGAGAAAGAATGGCTAATTGCCATTCTCGGAGCACAGACCTGAGGCTGCAGCTTGATCCGGTGCTGTGCAGGCACTCAGGTCCGGCCGGAGGAGCAAGTGTCTAGTAAATGACACCTCTCTTCTCATTCCCTGATACTATTAGATCCAGCTTTTGTCTACTCCAGTTTATGCTGACAAATATTTGGAATGGTATTGGGGGGTGTTGATGATTATTCAAAAATGTCATTGCCCTTTGTCTTTAACAACAGAACACCCAGGACTGTAAGACTTCAGGGGGTCTGTGTGCACTAAGGTGTCGTGTTAATGTTTGTATTTCCCTGTGCATGGAAATATTATGCGGAGAGAATCTCTAACATTTATTAGGGTTTTTTTTTAACATTTATTGATTTTTGAGATACATAGAGAGATAGATCATGAGCAGGGGAGGAGGGGCAGAGAGAGAGGGACACACAGAATTGGAAACAGACTCCAGACTCCAAGCTGTCAACACAGAGCCCGACGCGGGGCTTGAACCCACAAACCGTGAGATCATGACCTGAGCCAAAGTCGGACGCTTAACCAAGTGAGCCACCCAGGACCCCCAGTTTTTATGTGACTCTCGCAAAGGACTAAAAAACAAACCAACGATAAAAGCAAAACACCACCCTGATTTTCTAGTGTGACTGTAGGGTTCCTCGAAGTCTGAACTGTTAGTTATCAACTGAGAAAAAATAATGGTTTTTTCAAAATTTTATTTAAATTCTAGTTAGTGAACATATAATATAATACCGTGGATTTTAGTGATTCATCACTTATATATAACACCCAGTGCTCATCACAAGTACCCTCCTTAATGCCCATCACTATGTAACTCATCCCCTACCAGCATCCCTTCCAGCATCCCTCAGTTTGTTCTCCGCCTCATTAAGAGTCTCTTGAAGCACCTGGGTGGCTCAGTTGGTTAAGCAACTGACTCTTGGTTTCACCTCAGGTCATGTTCTCATGGTTTTGTGAGTTCAAGCCCCTCCTCAGGCTCCACGCTAGCAGCCTTGGGATTCTCTCTCTCTCTCTCCCACGCTCTCTGCCCCTCCCCCACTCACGCTGCCTCTTTCTCAAAATAAATGAATAAACTTAAAAAAATTTTTTTGAAAAAAGAGTCTCTTCTGGTTTGAGGAAGCAGCATTTTAGACTCACCACTCACTGTGGAGGTTAGTCTATCAGGTCTCACTCTTGTTGGACACCAGGCTTTCACCTCTATCTCTGCTCAGCTCCTCAAAGCAGCCAACAGCTCAGATAGATTTCTTGCTTATCTCCTCAGTTTTGGCTAATGTCCTCAGAGCAAAAGTGAATCTGGAGCTCTGGGCCCCCTGACGTCACCCCTCCAGGCTAAAGTCCTCTCCTGGATGTTGGCCGGGCCTCTTCACTGTGTCTACATGTTGAAAATTTCAAGTAGATAAACTATGTTTCATCAGGCTTTCTCAGTTGTTCCCAGTGGGATCATGAGTTCCTAAATTATCTCCCTAACCAGTAGTCAGAGGTAACCTGCTCTCCAGGCTGAGTGTCAGAGTACAGTGCTGAAAGCTCCCGTTCCGAAGGAGAGAGAAGGAGAGCATTTGATCCTAGTCCAGGTGGGGCAACATCAGAGCGGGCTTTGTCTCACAAGGTCAGGGTGGGGATCACAGGTCTACGAGGGGAGTGCTGGGGCCAGAGGGGAAGGGCAGCGAGTCTCCCTTGTATACTTGGTCCAATATTCAATTACAAGACCCAAAGGGAACTTCTGTTCCTCTGTGGCCACTGACTTTCCCTTCTGTCTCAATGGCCCTTTCTCCAGCCTTACTCAAGCCCCAGGATCTTTTATTAAAAAGGACATGAATGGAATTGGGGTCATTCTAGGCAAGCTACCCACAGAAAATGTGTCTGAAATCTCACACACACCCCAGTTATCTGTTGAGACCAGAGGTGGATGCAGGGGTCAATCTCCTCGCCCTCCCTTGGATGAACCTACCAGAGGCTCTTTCCTTCCCCAAGGGGTGACCGTGTAGGTGGTGGGTTCCCCCCAGAACCTGAGGGCAGCAGTAACTCAGTTGTAACCTCCAAGTGTAGGAGTGGTGGGTCTACCCACTTCACTCAAGTAGCACCTCAGGAAATTTGCAAAAGATCTTTCCATTATCTTTCCCCCATCATCCTTGGCCTCAGTAGCCAACCTGCCTGCCATTGTCCATACTGTTAGTCCTCCTTCAGAGACATGAAATTCTCACCATTCTAAGGGACTAAAAGTGTCCCCTGAAAAAGCTCCTACTGGGGTCACCAACATCTCTAAGACTGAGACCAGGAACCTGTAAGATTTAATAGATGGAGGCAGAGATGAGAGGAAAGAAAGAGACCAAGTTATGGAGCCAAGAAAGACTTTATTGGGATCTGCGATTCCCAGGTGAGGTTCCATGACCGCGGGAATGGGGAGTCAGGGAAGTCGCGCCTGGTACCGGAGGAGTGAAGCATTTTATGGGTGAAAGACTTCCGGTCAAGTCCTGGGAGAGCAGACCACCAAATAAGGGCATTTCAGGGACGTAGCGGGATGGGATAGGTTGCCTCCTCTGTCAGGGTGATGGGAAGCCGGGGCTTTATGATTGGCTGTTTTCAAACTGGCGCGGGACATTCCAGGTCTGCAAATGAGGGGTGGGGGGTCGTCGGCGCATGGTGTTTTTCTCCAACCCACAGCAAAATGGCCGCTCAGTCGTCATCTTAAGGTAACTCTTACAGAACCAAGAACCACTGACAAACCAGATTGAAAATGACACCTGAAGCAAAATGCCACACCCATTTCCCAGACTGGGAGGGGGATGGAGGGGTGGTCAGCACATTGCCCTGACACAACATGGTGAAGACCCTCTGGTCTACAGTTGACCAGTCCTTATAAGAATCTCAACATCACTCACAAGCCTTACTGGACAGTCCAAACTCTGCTGGCACCACTAACACTACAGAAGTATTTCTGTATCCTTATCCTTCTGGCCTCAATAGTCAGGTCCTGTCCTCCAGCCACCTTGCCCACAGCTCATGCTGTGATCAGCACAGTGGCTGTCCGGGCACAGGAACTCTTTCTGGTCCGTGAAGGCAGTGGCGGGAAGCCAGGTTTGCTTATGCCAGGCGGATAGACGTGGTATGAAAATACACTAGGCAGTGAATGCAAGGGGTGGAAACAGTTACCTTGGGGTCCAACTGGGAGTGAGCTGTGAACTCATCCACACCCCTTCTGGTTCTGCTGCTCCCTGGGCTCCCTTCTGCACCCCACCTTTGTCCAGAGAAGCACCCCTGGGGGCCTGCTATTGCTTTGTGCAGCTAGGACAAATGAGAGGGACAGAGAGACAGGCCAGGAGTGAGACAGGATGGATGGAGGAGACCAGAGTTAGGGGGAGAGACTGGGTTTTGGGGGTCAGGTGTCAGGGATCCCTAAATGAGTAGGAGGAAGGTTAGAAACTGCTTGCACCAACTTCTCTAGACGTCTCAGTATCTATGGAGAGCTAACTGAAATCCCCACCCACTTCTTTATTTTTTTTAAATAGACTTTATTTTTTTAACTTTTTTTACATTTATTTATTTTTGAGAGACAGAGTCAGAGCACAAGTTAGGGAGGGGCAGAGAGAGAGAGACACACAGAATCCAAAGCAGGCTCCAGACTCCAAGCCATCAGCATAGAGCCCTATGTGGGGCCAGAACCCACGAACCCGTGAGATCATGACCTGAGCCGAAGCCAGATGCTTAAACGACTGAGCCACCCAGGCACCCCAGCCTACCCACTTCTTTAAACACAAACCCCACTAACATTGATGGGCATTTCCAGAACCCCAAGATCTAATTCCAACAAAAGTGCATAAGAGTCATCAGTCCCCAGGTGGAACAATCAGAAGAAACTGAGGTAGGTGGGGGGGGGGGGAGTAAAAGCCTGGAAGATGTCCCAGGAAGAGGGCAACCCTGAGGGCTGGGTTCTGTTTCACATCCACCTCCTTAAAGTGGAGATGCTCAAATGCGAACATGGTTCTGTAAGTGTCTTCCCTGAGTCTTCTCTTTACCCATCAAGCAGTCATTGGCCCATTCTACCTTGGACACTTGATCCTGGGACACTCTAGGTGAACCATCAAGGTCATCCAGCTGCCCCAGCCCCAGGCAATCCTTCTTGCTCTTCCTGCTTCATAGAGTGAGCTCTTCTCCAAGGAAAGGCAACTTATTTTTGTTGATGGACAAGGCAAATAGGGAAGGAAAAAAGAGAGCTAGGGGACAAGGAAAGAAGGGTGTAGAAAGGGGTAGGGAAGAGGAGATGTCCAGGGCTCTGGGAGGAGGTAGAGATGGGTCACTCTCTTTGCCCAAGCACCCCTCAGATAGCCTTCCTTTGCTCCTCCTTCCTCCTCATCAGTCTCTCCAGACACCATGCTCACCAGCTCATAGTGAGCTTAAGCAGTAAAATGACTCCAGATTTACCTTAATCAGTAAAATTTCTCTAGAAAGAAGCAGAAAGAGGGTTTGGAACCTCCTGGTCTGGCCTCTGGATGCCTTGGACTTGGGGCCAAATACAAGGTCCCTACCCACTGGTGTGGATAATATAATTGTAGATTATTAACTAACCCTGACTGGCTTCTCTATAATCTCAAAACCCAGTGGAAACTAGATATAATGCTGTGTCCTCTGTGCTTTGCTAAAGCAAGCATAAATACCTGACACATTAATTTACACACTAGTTTTAGTGTGTAAAAACTAAAGGTAATTCCCAGGATGACTTGCAGTTCCCAACATTTGGATCTCTGCTAATCTGGGCTTCCTACTGAGCCATTATGCTCAGTGTGCACTGAAGATTTTGAGATCCAAACCTAGAGATGTTCAGGCTGTCATTATTTTACTTGTGGCAACAGGACAGAATGTATCCCATTAGTCCGGATGTGCTTATGTTTTTAGAGTGTTGGATGATAATAAGATTACCTGTCTAATTTCCGGCCCCCTTTTCCTTTTTCCTTTTTCCCAGAATCTCTCTGCATGAAAACCCCAACCCCCAAACCTGATTCTATACATAGTAGAGTCAAAAGCAGAGCCTTGAGGCTAGATTGCCTGGGTTCAAGTTCAGGCTCCACCATTTACTCTTTGTGTGGCCTTAGATAAGTGGATTAAACTCTTTATACCTGTGGGCTCAACTTGAAAATTGGAAAAGACACCTCAGTGATTTATTAATGTCTTAATTGTTAGATAGTATCATTTTGGCTATTGTTTTATTATCACAATCTTAAGCCTTTCTCTGAGGCCTGCCTCCGCCCCCACGCTTTTTCACCGCAGGAAAATCACCATGGGAACTGGCACTATTGGTGCGTGTAGACACCACTCGTTCACAGCAGGGAACTCTACATACTGCAGCATCCTTGATCATTTCCATCAGCGCTTTATCACTACCCTGGGCCGTGCTAGTTCACCTTGACTTTCCTCAACCTGAAGCAAAGGGACTCTCTCTCTGCAATACAGTGCATAACAAAGTAAGGCATAGTCTTTACTCCCTTTGTGTGTGTGTGTGTGTGTGTGTGTTAATATTTTTACTCCCTTCTTTAGTTAGAATCCTTAGTCTGTGGTTTGCTAGTAAGTTCCAGTCTAGTCATTGACCTTAAGAGCAAGTCTATAAGCAAAAGGCCATGTCATTGCCTCATGAAATGATTCAGTGACATTTTTTTATTTCCACGTTCAGCATATAAACTAGGTATCTTTTGAGTCAAAAAAAATTTTCCCCAAAATTAAAAGCCACTATGCACCAACCATAATGTTCTAAATAAAAAAAAATCTGTCAATGTCAAGTGTTGACAAGGATGTGAAACAACTGAACGCTGCTGTTGAAAAGAATAAATAGGTTCAACCAGTTTGAAATTCAGTTTGTCCTTGTCTTCCAAAGATAAAGATTCATGTTCCCTATACTTGTGGATTGACTTTTAGGTATATGACAACAACAACAACAACAACAAAATATGTGCACATTGATGTATGCAAAGCAGTTTGGGTTGTGATAGTCAAAGGATGGAAACAACCCCAAAATTTATTACAGTACAGTGGATAAACTGACACATGTTCACATAATAGAATACTACACAAGTAACAAAAATGAACAAAATACAGCTACCCACAACTACACGGATGAATCTCACAAATAATATTGTCATGCACACAACACATAATGTTTTAAACAGAAAAGTTTTAAACAGGAAAAAGTAATCTGTTGCTAAAATTCAGATTAATGGTTATTTGGGGGCAGGAAGAAGAGCTTAGTGATTGAGAGGCATCTGAGAAGGCTTTCTGTGGTGCTGGTAATGTGCTATTTCTTGACCTACATGTTGTAAAAAGTGTGCTAATTTTGTGAAAATTAATCGAACTGTTCACTGATGATCTGTGTGTTTTATACTTGAATTAGTGAAATATAAATGAATCTCTCATCACTTTTGGTGCAAACTCATTTTTCTCTTTTTGTTTTATTTTATATACTTTTTTCTTTTTTGTTTTTATTTACAAACTCATTTTAATAAATAAATAGGGAATTCAAGCCATTATCCTATTTTTTGGTCAAAAATGTATTTCAGAGGACCCAAATTATTGACAAAGAAGCATCATCTTTCTAACAGGATTCCAATTAATAAATTCAGAATGAATGAGAGAAAAATTACCCTCTTATACCCCCTAATAAAGTAATGACTATAGGCAAAGATCATCAGTGGATGTCTGACTATTAATTGAAAGACTGATGAGGGGACTTTATATGGTTGGATACAGGGCGGTCACCACCTAAACCCACTAACCAATGTTAATGTCTCTACATGTGAAACTAGATGGATGTAATGGGGTATACACAGTGCCGCCCATGAAGGGATTTTTGTCATTTATTGAAATTTTAAGGGACATAAATTTTTGTTTACTATTTCTTTTATTTCCACATATTACTAAACACAAATCAATGAAACAACTTACTTAGAGCTTATGGAGTAATTAAATTTTTATTATTTTCTCACACTGTAAACAATTGTCTCCTTTTCATACCTTATGTATGATGATTAGTCTGATGTCATCTTGACTAGGCTATAGTACCCCATTATTTAATAACACTAATCTAAGTGTTACTGTGAGGACATTTTGTACATGTTAGGATTGGGTTTGTACAAATGGTTAACATCTGAAATCATTTGACTTTAAGTAAGTTGAGGTTATCCTTGATAATGTGAGTGGGACCATTCTACTCAGTTGAAGACCCTAAGAGCAAAAACTGAGGTTTTCCAGAGAAGAAGAAATTCTGCCTCAAGACCACCGCATCAAGTCCTGTCTGAATGTCCATTCTGATAACGTACACAGGGTTCATACTTGCCACTCTCTACAATTGTATAAGTAAATTCTTTAATATTTATTAAGGCCTGAAATGATTATGGGGTTTCTGGAATTTTTCTTCAATCTGATCAAATTTAATGGCACTAATGACTCTATGTTAAATAGTAAAAAGGGCACCTGACAATCCATTGCAATAGAGATACTCAGAATGTCACAACTGGATACTCTAATCAAATACTTATAAACGGCAAAGTACATGGGTGACCATATATTTGATATGTTAGAACACTTTCATCAAACTAACAAGCATAATAAAATTGGCTGTTTGCTACTAACTGTGTTAGACAAATTGAGGAAAGGAAAGGATGAGCTCAGGTATTCAACTTCCCAGCTCAAGGGGCATGAAAATCACCTGAAAATTTCTGTCTGCTCTGAAGCAAAAATTTATCTTCTGTTGCCACAGAGCTTAACTCTCCGAACACCAAACCTGCAGTCTCATCTTGCAAGTGGATAAATTACAAATTGAATTCCCAACCTGACTTTATGTCTGCTGTTAAAGTGAGAGCATTTAATGGGAAGGAGTGGGATCCTGAAAATTGGAATAGGGACATATGGGCAGATCCTGGTAACTAGAGACATTGAACTCCCAAATTCCGCAACCTTCCTTAACAGTAGAACCAGTTCTTTGATCCCCATCTGAGGAGGTTAACCCTGCTTTGCGTGTGGACACTGCAATGGCCTCCCCTGAGGTAATCACCTTGCAAGACACTGCTGATTCTCCTCAGGACTGATTCCACCCCTCCCCCATTTGCTTCTAGACCAAGAACTACACTCAAGTCCCAGCAGGCCCCAAAAGGTAAGGTTGATAATGTAAACCATTAGGAGTGAGCCTCACCCCAAAAGCACTGCATGACTTTTCTAATTTATACAGACAGAAATGCAGGCAACATGTGGGGCACCTGGGTGGCTCAGTCGGTTGAGCATCTGACTTCAGCTCAGGTCATGACCTCACCAACTGTGAGTGTGAGCCCCGTGACCCGCTCTGTGCTGGTAGTTCAGAGCCTGGAGCCTGTCTCAGATTTTGTGTCTCCATCTCTCTCTGCTCTCTCTCTCTCTCAAAAATAAATAAACATTTAAAAAAATAAAAAAGAAAAAAGAAAAAGAAATCCAAGCAACATGTATGGGAGTGAACATTAGGGGTCAGGAGTTATGGTAGAAGAAATGTAAGGTTGGGTCAGTATATATGTGTATATATATATATATATATATATATATATATATATATGTATATATATATGTATATTTATAGTTTATTGTCAAGTTGATTTCCATATAACACCCAGTGCTCATCCCAACAAGTGCCCTCTCCATGTGGTCTATATTTACTGACATGAGCCCACTAGCAGAGATTGGGGACTCAATATTGTAGCTAAAGGAGCTAGAAAGCTCTAACAGGTTGTGTTTTGGGTGATTGA
>PISW01016408.1:0-13328 GCA_004023785.1 Mungos mungo | reverse complement strand
GGAAAAACATTCCCTGTTCATGGATCGGAAGAATAAACATTGTGAAAATGTCATTACTACCCAAAGCAATCTACACATTCAATGCAATCCCCATCAAAATTGCACCAGCGTTCTTCTCAAAGCTAGGGCAAATTATTCTCAAATTCGTATGGAACCACAAAAGACCCCGAAGAGCCAAAGTAATATTGAAGAAGAAAACCAAAATGGGAGGCATCACAATCCCAGACTTTAGCCTCTACTACAAAGCTGTCATCATGAAAGGTATTGAAGCTGAGGCGCTCCATGATTACACTTTTGCATTTCTAAAAGATTATATGTTTGTGGGATACCTGGGTGACTCAGCCAGTTAGGCATCCACTTTAGCTCAGGTCATGATCTCATGATTGTGAGTTTGAGCCCCGCATCCAACTCTGCACACTGACAGTGCGGAGCTTGCTTGGGATTCTCTCTCTCTTTCTGTGCCCCTTCCCCAGCTCATATTCTCTCTCTCAAACTAAATAAACAAACATTAAAAAAATAAAAGATTATGTGTTTGTAATTCAGGAAGATAATTTAAGCATCAAGGGACAGGATAAATGAGAGTTTTTACATGGAACATCATGTGATCAGTTTGATTATAGAAATCTGAGCATGGAATGAGAACAGAATAAACCCAAGGAGAGGCCAAGACAGGTGGAGAGACTGTGTGTGGGTGAATCTGAGAAGTAACTGAGAGGAGATTTTTGAAGAACTTGATGGCCACTAAATGTGGAGGGCAGACGTGAAGGAAGAAATCAGTTCGGTCTCCAGGCTTAGAGTACTGTTGTGTGACGGGGCCGCTGGTGGAGAGATGTCGTAAGATGTGTGTGTGGTGTGGGCAGAGGCTATCTTCCCATTTCTTTTTTTTTTAATTTTTTTAATGTTTTATTTTATTTGTGATACAGAGAGAGACAGAGCATGAGAGGGGAAGGGGCAGAGAGAGAAGGAGACACAGAACCGGAAGCAGGCTCCAGGCTCTGAGGTAGCTGTCAGCACAGAGCCTGACGCGGGGCTCAAACCCACAAACGTGAGATCTGACCTGAGCCGAAGTCAGAGGCTTAACCGACTGAGCCACCCAGGCGCCCCTATCTTCCCATTTCATCGTGTCAATTTTGAAGCCTATATAGAAAAAAGTATATGGTAGGATGTGTGTGTTTGAATTCAGGGAAGACTCTGGCCTACAGATACAAATCAGTGATTGATTCTTGAGTGGTTAAGATAAATGGGCTCTAGATTCTAAAGTACTGGCATAGTGAGGAGACAGTTCCTAAGAGAAAATGTGTAGGACGATTTGGAAAGAAAAAGTTGACTAAATATTTAAGGGGCAGAAGACTGACCCTAAATTATATGAAGAGGGAATGATTTTTTTTCAAAACCCCAATTCACTCTTCACTGCGCATTGAGAAAACGTATAATCTTAGCTAGACATTCAGAACTCTGTGTAATCTGGCCTCAACCGCTTTATAAGAATGAAGTAAAGGGATGAAACTCAGGAAGGAGGTAATGGAAGGAAGGAGAAGAAGAGCAAGAGGGAGGAAAACATGTTATGTGGTTGAATTCAGTGAGTTGTGGAAATTATAGATCAGAAAGGTGGAGAGCCTGACTCGGCTCCATTCCCCTGGGAGGACAAAGGAAGCTACGGGAGCAAATATATCAGATGAAAGAATCGTCACCCTCGTTCTTGTCAGGGCAGCTCGTGAACAGCTGTTGGGCAGGAAAGCAGTGTGACAAAGCCAGAGGGAAAATGAGGCAGCACCAAGAGTTGACCCTGAAGTCAACTGGTTATTAAGGACCGCCTAGACTTGATTCTCCATTATTGTATCTGTCTCTCGCAATCTAAAACTCAATTTTATCTAGATAACCGGGATAGGTACGGATCTTTGTGGCACACATGTGACATCAAATCATTCTGCCATGACCTAAAGCGGCCTGGGTTACTTGTTCACAGCTACGCATCTATCGAATTCTGCTTCTGCTGTGTGACTACCCTGGAAACCATTGGGGGAAATGTTCTAACCGCTCTGACTTCAGTGGGTGCTCCCTTTTCTACCTAATGGGAGCTTGGACACACACCCTTTCTCTCAAACTCCACTGTAAGGCACAGCCAAAATTATCTTCAAACATTTAGGAAGACTTTCCTAATGGCTCAAGAAAAGAAGAAGGAAATTACACATGGCGTATTTGGCTACTTTTGAGGATCAGAGTTCCAGCCTCTTTCTCAAGTAGTTATTAACCACCTGCTTCCAGCTGCAGCTGGCCAAATTCCTCACCGCCTAGGTCCTTGCTTTTTCCTCAGGAAAGACGCCCTCTTCCTTCACTGTCCAGTAACGCCCTCCCTCATTTCCAAATTCTTTGTAAGTCATGCAAACAGGGAAAACAACACAAAACATTTCAGCTGAACTCAGCCAGTTTTTCTACCTTTCTTTTGAGAAATAGATTCATTTTACCTACAGCCATTAAGTCTCATATTTTCTAGTTTTAAATTTTGAGAAATATTTACATCATCCTAACATTGACTATATTAATGCAAATAATTTCTCTTTTGCTGTTGTTTCTGAATATTTAAAAATATAATTTCTCAGAAATGTGGGGCCTGCTATTTTTGCATATGTCCTATAGAAAAAAATAATTGTTAAAAATTTCTTCAAGGATCAATTTAACTTTCAAAATGTTGCTACATATGTGCTTTTTAACAGCAGATTACTGTAGCTGTGGTTTAAAATTCAAAAGTGCAAAATAATAAAATCAGGAATTCAAAACTATCACCTATACTGAATCCTACATTTTCAAGATGACTGTATCTTTACAAGTGTATCATTTCTTAAAATGTTTTTAATGTTTATTTAATTTTTGAGAGAGAGAGAGAAATTGCAAGCAGGATAGGAGCAGAGAAAGAGAAGGAGACACAGAACACGAAGCAGGCTCCAGGCTCTGAGCTGTCAGCACACAGCCCAATGCAGGGCTCGAACTCACAAATGATGAAATCATGACCTAAGCTCAAGTTGGATGCTTAACCAACTGAACCACCCAGGCACCCTTACAACTGTATCCTTTAGCACTACCAATTATTAAACTGAAAGATGTAAATTTGTGAGTTTGATCTACCTTTTATGTTTGCTTTTTTTCCATTTACTTCTCCCCCCTCCCATTTTAATGTGATCCTTGATCTCACAGACCTTGATAGAGATTCTTTTTTGAGCTTTATATCACCATGAGCTGGCTGGATATGCTTAAAAAGTGGTCATAACGTCAAAATTAACAGGAAATTACCTTTTCCTTTTTACATAAAGCTTTAAATTTTTAAGGAGAATAACATATTACTCTACTGCCATCAGACCCTTTCCCATGGTTGATGTGACATGATGAACAATTACGAAGAACATGTTCTGTTCCAGTATCAAATTCTGAAAGGGATTACTTTTTATTAGAGAATACATTATTCTCAAGTGACAGGCATGAATAGTAGATGACATGGCAAAACCCATTTACTGGAGCTTCTCATATTCAAGCCATAACCATCAGACATCCTCTCTGAAATGATAGTTCAGTTCTGAAGAGTCAAAAGATACTATTTTTAAAGTAAACTACAAATAGACACATTTTAAATCACTAGTGGATATTTGGTTTCAATTCTCTTTGGTGCATTTAACATGTCACCTAGCATATACGTTCCATTTATATTTATTCATTTTCCGTGTTTTCTCTGCTGCTTTTACAAACCATAGAACAGTACTGGGTTCTTAGTAGCACTCAAATATTTGGTGGTGTATAAATAGAAATTGCCTTATAAAAGCTTTAACTTTATACCAGCAGTTGAAAATAGTATGTTCTTGGCCTTCTGAAAAAAGTATGGCTATACAACATCAGAGGATAAACTTTGTTCTGAATATTTCTCTAGAATTCTGGTTGAAAAATGAATTATTCCTTGTTTACAGGCTTTTAAATTTGCCTTTAGCTTATTTCATGGGTGTCATGAATTGAGAAAATAACTGAATCACCCATAGAAACTAGAAACTAAGCTTTTTTTTTATTCCCTGAGGAAAAATTTTTTTCCTCATTTTTAAGAAACTCGTGAACTTCGAGTCAGGTATTTTTAATCTTTAGAATATAATAGGGGTGCCTGAGTGGCTCAGCTATAGTTAAGTGTCCACCTTTGGCTCATATCATGATCTCATGGTTTGAGAAATTTGAGCCCCAGGTTGGTCTCTGCTTTGACAGCTCGAAGCCTGGAGCCTGCTTCAGATTCTAGGTCTCTTTCTTCCTCTGCTCCTACCCCACTCACAGTCTGTCTTTCTTGCTCTCTCTGTCAAAAGCAAATAAACATTAAAAAATTAGAATATAATAGAGTGTTGCTTTTTGCATTGATGAACTTGACAAGTATGGTTTTGTTTAATGAAAGGAATACAAATGGCTTAATATTATTCTATTTAATTAAGTGAAGTCAAATTAATGTACCGATTAGTGTCCATTCCCAACCAGGAACTCCATCACCTTGCTCTAGCAATGTCTCTGTTTGGGAGGATTAACATTCTGTATCACAGTGTAGTTAGGATAGGGATGAGACATTAGCAAACGGATGTATGGGTATACTGAAAACATTTTGCAGTCTAGTGATATATTCAAAGCAAAGACCAAGAAAATGCTAGTCAAAATACATCCAAAGTCTTCCTGTGAGATGTTACTGATGTTTTTCTCTGTGTTTCACCTTTGTACTCATCTCTAGGTAGATACCGTCTTTTAAACTGGAAAGTGTACAATTGACTTAGTATTGCTTAATTTAACTAAGTGAAGCAATTAAACTGGTATGGTAGTTTTCATGCCCAGCTAGGCACACCTGTCCTGCTTGGACTAGCAGATTAGCTTCCAGTCTCTAAGCATGGTAGGTCACCCATTTAACTAAGTCCTCTTTGAATGATTTCATCAACAGTTACAAAAGTAACTCTTGCTATACAGGTGTTGTGCCTTTTTTTAAATATATTTTTTAAGTCTAATTATTTTGAGAGAGATTGGGAATGTGCATGTACACACCAGCTGGGGTAGCTGCAGAGAGGGAGTGAAAGAATTCCAAGAAATCTCTGAGCTGCTAACAGGGAACCTGATGTAGGACTTGATCCCACAAACCAGAGGATCATGACCTGAGCCAAATCAAGAGTCAGACATTTAACCGAATGCACCACTCAGAGGCCCCCATGTTTATATTTATATCTAAATATTTCTTTTTCCTTGGGGGATTGTAAATAGCATTGCTTTTTAAAATTTTGGTTTCTGGTTATTTGATTTTGGTATGCAGAAATGCAGTTGAATTTCATATTTTGATCTTGTATCCTATACCTTTAGTAATTATTAGTAATAGATTTTTAGAATAAATTCTTTGGGATTTCGTGCACAGACAATTATATAGTCTGCAAACAGAGATGATTTTACCTATTCCTCTCCATCTTTAGAGTGGTTAGCATTTAAACTATGTTGAATGGAAACATTCTGTCTTTCACCGTTAAGCCTGATGTTAGCTGTGGCTTTTCAGTTTTGTTATTGTTGTTGTTGCTTGGGTTTTTTTGTTTGTTTGGTTGGTTGGTTTTGAAAAATGGCTGTTGGATTTTGTTGAATTCTTTTTTCATCTGTTTATGTGATCATGTGTTTTTCCTTTTTTAGCCTATGAAAATGGTGGTGACCACTGACTAGTTTTCAAACATTGAACCAGACTTGAATACCTGGAACCAATCCCACTTGGTCATGGTGGGTCATATAATTATTTTTATACATTGTGTGATTAGGTTTTCTAATTTATTTTGAAGTTTTTTCCTCTTAGTAGGATATTATTCTTTACTATTATTATTTTCTTGTATGTGTTGCACTTGTCTGGTTTCAGGAATCATTTAGTACTGGATTCATAATGTGAGTTGAAAAATGCTCCCTCTTCTTGTAGTTTTGGGAAAAGTTTATATAAAATGGTCTAAATTCCTCTTTGAATATTTGGCAAAACTCTCCAGTAACCATCTCAGCATAAAAATATTTATCAGAAGATTTCAATTATAAATTAAAATTATTGGCGTGCCTGGGTGGATCAGTCAGTTAAGCATCCTATTTCAGTTCAGGTTGTGATCTCACAGTTTGTGAGTTCATGACCCATATCAGGCTCTCTCTGCTTCCAGCTCACAGCCTGGTTTGAATCCTGTCTTCCTTCCCCTGCCCCACAACCTCTGTCTGTCTGTCTGTCTGTCTGTCTTTCTCTCAAATATAAACATCTAAAAAAATAAATGAATTTAAGTTATTTAATCATATTAGACAATTTGGTTTTTTTTTTTTTTTCCCCCGAAGTTTGTTTGGTTGTTGTCTTCAAGAAATTATTCCATTTCTTAGTTTGGTGAATTTAAAGTGGCAAGGTTTTCATAGTATTCCTTAAGTCCTTTTAATGACTGCGGGAGCTTTTTAAATATTCTCTATTTCTTTCCATATATTTGAGATGTGTGTTTTCGCTGTTTTTATCTTTGTCACTCTTGCTAATGGCTTATCATTATTGTTGATACTTTTTTCTAAGAACCAGATTTTACCTTGCCAAATTTTGCTAAAGTTTTCTGTTTTCAATTTCATTGACCTCCATTCTTATCTCTATCTTCTGTTGCTTACTTCAGATTTGTTTTGCTTCTTTTCTAGTTTCTTGAGGTGGGGACTTAGATTACTGATTTGAGATGTACAGTCTTTCCCTAGTGGAAGCATTTAGTACTATCAATTTCACTCTGACAACTGCTTTGTGTGTGTTCAGTAACTTTGGAAGTTACATTTTTATTTTCATTCAGTTTAGTATATTTATTTAAAAAATTTTAATGTTTACTTTTTGAGAGAGAGAGAGAGTGTGTGTGAGTGGGGAAGGGCAGAGAGAGAGACACACACAGAATCTGAAGCAGGCTCCAGGCTCTGAGCCATCAGCCCTGATGCGGGGCTCAAACCCACATGCTGTGAGATCATGACCTGAACCAAAATCAGACACCTAACTGACTGAGCTGCCCAGGTGTCCCTAGTTTAATATATGTTTTAATTTCTTTGAGATTTCTCTAAGAACCATGGAATATTTATAAACGTGTTGTTTAATTTCTAGATCTTTGAAGATTTTTCTCATCATTAAATTTGTTAATATTTGTTTTATGATCCAAAATATGACCATCTTGATGATTGTTACATGGACACATTAAAATAACATATATTCTAACTTTGGTGGATGGAGTACTCTAGGAAGTCCATTAGGTCCTTTTGGTTGATAATATTATTAATTTCTATATCTTTGCTGATTTTTTATCCAATGTAAACTGTTAAGACTGGGGTACTTAAGTCCCCAACCAGAACTGCACGTTCGTCTATTTCTTCTTTCAGCTCTCTCGGCTTTTCCTTCACGTATTTTGAAGTGCTCTTTAGGATCGCTATATATTTTTAGCCAATCAGTATTTTTATCATTATATAATGTTGCCCTTTGTCCCTGGTAATTTTTTTGCCCCCAAATCTACTTGATCTGATCTTGATATAGCCAATCCTACTTATTTCGAATAATATTTGAATTTTATGTTATGTCCATTCTTTTAACATATATCATGATATTTGAATTGAGGTTCTTTTGAACAGTTTATTGTTGGGTTGGGATTTATAATCCATCAAGCAATTTCTTTTAAACTGGAATATTTTGATCATTTCCATTTAAATGAGCAATTGACATGTTAAAGTTTAAGTCTGTCACTTTATTATTTGTTTTATTATATTCTTCCTGTTCATCATTTCTGTGTGTGTGTGTTTTTTAATTTCCCTCTGATTGGTTACTTGGACACTTTTGGAATTCCATTTTGATTCTATTTTGATTTACTTATGTGTTTAAGCACATTGTAAATCAGTGTGTAAATTAGTAGTTGTTCTAATATTACTATATACATATGTAACTTTTATCACAGATTATTGGTACCAACAAGTATCTGTATAAGCAAAATATCAAAACTTATTGTCATCTTATAAACCTGAAAATCTATACCCATTAACAATAACATTTCATTCTCCCCGCCCATTGACTCATGCTACCACTAATGTACTTTCTGCTCCTGTGATTTTGGCAACTCTAAGTACTTCAGATAAGTGAAATCATACAGTATTTATAATTTTGTGATTTGGTCATTTCAATTAGGATAATGTCCTCCAGGTTCATCAAGGCTGAATATGTCAAAATGTCCTTTCTTTTTAAGAATTAATATTCCATTGTATGTATATACTATATTTTTATGTCTATTCATCTATTGATGAAAACTTAGATTTCTTCCATGTTTTAGCTATTCTGAATAGTGCTTCATGTACATGGATTTGCAAATATATCTTTAAAATTTTTTTAAATGTTTATTTGTTCCTTTTTTTCTGTTGTTTGGAATATATCCTTAGAAGTGGAATTGCTGGGCCCTATGATAATTCTATCTTTAATTATTTGAAGAATCACAGTACCATTTTCCATAACACCTGTGCATTTTGCCTTAATATCAAAAATGCACAAATATTCCAGTTTCTTCACATCCTTATCAACAACTCTTATTTTCTGTTTTATTATTTTATTATTTAATACCAGTGATCCTAACAAGGTGTGAGGTTATATCTCAATGTACTTTTGATTTGCATTTCCTTGGGTTAGTGACTTTGAGGATCTTTCAATTGGCTTATTGTCCATTTATATATCTTCTTTGGCGAAATCCAATTTCTATCTTGCCCATTTTTCAATCAGGTTGTTTGCTTTTTTGTTGTATTAGTTATCTGTGTATTCTGGATCTTTATTTCTTATCAGAAACATGATTTCTTTCAACAATCTTTTGCAGTTGTCTTCATAAAAGTCTTCAATTTCATGCTTAAGGTAATATCTAAGTGTTCTGTTCTTTTTGACGCTATTGTAAGTGGAATTGCTTTCCTAATTTCCTATTGAGATTGTTCATTGTTAGTTTATGGAGATGCAACTTATTTTTTTATCTTTTTCCTTTGTATCCTGCTAATTTGGATTGGCGTATTAGTTGTAACAATATTTTTGTGTGTGGAAACTTTAGAGTTTTTACATACAGGATCAGGTGTTCTGCTACAGACTTAATTTTGCTTCATACTTTCCAATTTAGATATCTTTATTTCTTTTACTTACCTAATTTCTCTGGCCAGAACATTTAGGACTAAGTTGAATAGAATTGATGAAAGCAGGCATCCTTTCCTTGTTCCTGATCTTACAGGAGAAGTTTTCAGTCTTTCAACATGGAGTATAAATTCTGTTATGGGAATATATGGATTTTATCTTATTTAGGTATTTTCCTTCTATCTGAGTTTGAGGAGTTTTATCGAGAAAGGGTGAGTTTAGTTGAATGCTTTTTCTATACTAATTGAGATGATCATGTGGTTTTTACCCTCTTTATTATGTTTTTTAATGTTTTTATTTATTTTTGAGAGAGAGAGAGCAAGACAGCATAAGCAGGGGAGGGTCAGAGAGAGAGGGAGACACAAAATCTAAAGACAGGCTCCAGGCTCTGAGCTAGCTGTCAGCACAAAGCCTGATGCATGATGCTTTCAAGGTCCATCCATATTATTACAAATGGCAACATAACAATCTCCACAGATGAATAGTATTCCATTGTGTATATGCACCACATCTTCTTTATTCATTTATCCATCAATGGACTCAGGTTGTACCAAATCTTGGCTGTTGTGAATAATGCTGTGACAAATATGGGCTGCATATATTTTTTCAATTTATTGTTTTCATTTTCTTTGATAAATAACCCGAAGATATATTGCTGGATTCTATTAAATTTCTATTTTTTATTTTTATAAATTTATTGATTGAAATTCAAGTTAGTTATCATATAGTGTAGTATTGGTTTTCAGAGTAGAACCCGGTGGTTCATAACTTATATATAACATTCAGTGCTCATCCCAACAAGTGCCCTCCCTAATACCTATGGCTCATTTAGTCCATCCCCCCAACCCCTTCAGCAACCCTGTTTGATCTCTATATTTAGACCCTTTTATGGTTTGCCTCCTTCTCTATCTTAATTTGGCTTCTCTTTCCCTATGCTCATCTGTTTTGTTTCTTAAATTCCACATATGAGTGAAATCATGGGATATTTTTCTTTCTCAGGCTTATTTTGCTTAGCATAATATATTCTATTTCCATCCATGTTGTTGCAAATAGTAAGATTTCATTCTTTTTTATTGCTGAGGACTATTCCATTGTATATACATTCATCTTCTTAATTCATTCATCAGTTGATGGACATTTGGGCTCTTTCCATACTTTTGGCTATTGTTGATAGAGCTGCTATAAACATTGGGGTGCATGTGCTTCTTCAATTCAGCATTTTTGTATCCTTTGGATAAATAGTGTAATTGCTGGGTCATAGGGTAGTTCTATTTTTAATTTTTTGCGGAACTCACATACTGTTGTCCCGAGCGGCTGCACCAGTTTGCATTCGCACCAACAGTACGAAAGTACCCCCCTTTCTCTGCATCCTCGCCAATATCTGTGGTCGCCTGAGGTGTTAATTTTGCCATTCTGACAGGTGTGAGGTGGTATCTCATTGTGGTTTTGATTTGTACTTCTCTGGTGACGAGTGACGTTGAAATTTTTTGAGGAATCTCCATACTATTTTCCACAGTGACTGCACCAATTACATTCCCCCACCAGTGACTGCATGAGAGTTCTTTTTTCTTCAAATCCTCACCAACACTTATTATCTCTTGTCTTATTGCTAATAGCCATTCTAACAGGTGTGAGGTGATCTCTCATTTGGTTTCGATTTGCATCTTCCTGGGCATTAGTGATGTTAAGTATCTTTCCATGTACTCTTTGGCCATCTGTATGTCTGGAAAAAATGTCTATTCAGGTCCTCTGCCTATTTTTTGAAGTGTTTCTCCCCCCCTCCCCAAGATATTTATGTATTTTGGGTACCAGACCCTTATTAGATACATGATTTGCAAAATTTTTCTTCCGTTCAGTGGGTTGCCTTTTCATTTTGTTGGACATTTTCTTTGTTGTGCAGAAGATTTTTACTTTTTACTTTGGGGTGTTGCCCCACATATTTATTTTGTGGTTGTTGTTGCTTTTGATTTTAGTGTCAGACTAAAAAAATCATCATGAAGACCTTTGTCAAAGAACTTACTGCTTATGTTTTCTAGAATTTTTATGGTTTCTGGTCTTATGCTCAAGTGTTTAATCCATTTGAATTATTTTTTTGTGTGTAGTAAAAAAATAATAGTTCATTTCATTCATTTGCATGTGGCTGTCCAATATTCCCAACCTCATTTATTGAAAAGACTGTCCCTTTTCTATTGAATATTCTTTACTCTTTTGTCATAAATTAATTGACTGTATATGTGTGAGTGTATTTTTGGGTTCCTTATTCTATTGCATTGATCTCTGTGTCTGTCTTTATGCCAATACCATACATTTTAAACTACTGTATTTTTGTAATATAGTTTGAAATGAAGGCGTGTGATGCCTTTAGGTTTTGTATTTCTTTCTGATTTGGCCTTAAGATTTTTGTTTCTGTTGGTCCATTTCACCTGAACTATTTAATTTTTTTGACATATAATTGTTCATAGTACTCTCACAATCTTTTTTAGTTCTATTGGTTTAACAATAATGTCACCGCTTCCATTTTCTTTTTTATTATTTTGAGTTCTTTCTTTCTCTTTCTTTCTTTTGGTCAGTGTAGCTAAAATTTTGTCAATTCTTTTGACTTTTTCAAAAACCTTTTGGTTTTATTGATTTTCTCTACTTTTTTTAATATTTATTTTGATGATCTCTGATATAACCTTTATTATTTTCTTCCTTTTTCTAGCTTTGGTCTTAGTTTGTTATTCTCCCTTCTGATTCTTAAGTTGTAAAGATAGGCTGTTGATTTGAGATCTTTCTTGTTTTTAATGTAAGAGTTTGCCTCTATTAATTTCCTCTTTAGCACTACTTTTCCTGTGTTCCATAAATTTTGGTGGGTTGTATTTTTGTTTTCATTTATCTCTATGTATTTTCTATTTGCTCTTATGATTTCCATGAACTATTAGTTGTTTAAGATATGCTATTTACTTGCTACAAATTTGTGAATTTCTTATTTTTTTCTTTTAACTGATTTCTAACTTCAACCCACTGTGGTCAGAGAAGATACTTTATATGATATGTACCTTTTCAAATCCATCGAGACATAATGTGTGGCCTGCCATATGGCCTATCCTGGAAAATGCACCATGTGCGCTTTAAGAGAATGCGTCTACCGTTGTTGTTTGATAGAGAATCCTACATACATTTGTTATGTCTACTTAGTTACTGTGTTGTTCAAGTCTCCTCTTTTCTGTATATTTTTGATCTGGTTTTCTATCCAGTACTCAGAACAGAATCCTGAAGTCTTCAGCTATAATTGTAGACCTGTGTATTTTCCCCTTATGCCTAAGTTTGCTTAACATATTTTGATAGTCTGTTACTAGATAAACACATTTTATATTATTTCATCCCCTTGATGTACTGCACCTTTTATTAATATATAATGTATGCCTTCATCTCATAAGCATTTTGGGTTTAAAGTTTATTTTGCCTGATGATACTATAGCCACCATTTCATTCTTTTGGATACTATTTGTATAGGATAACTTTTTCCATTCTTTCACTTTTAATTTCTTTGTGTCTTTTGCTCCAAGGTGAATTTGTAGTAGATAACGTATAGTTGAATTATAAGTTTTTATCCATTCTGCCAACCACTGTCTTTTGCTATAAGAGTTACATCCACTTATATTTAAAGAAATAACTGATAGGGAACTTATTTCTGTCATTTTAAAATTTGTGTTCTGTATGTTTTATAAGCTCTTTGTCCTTTATTTCCTACATCAGTTATTTCTGTTTAGTTGACATTTTCTAGTGAAATGTTTAAATTCTTATCTATTTCTAGGGCACCTACCCGGGTGAGTTGATAAAGCATGTGACTCTTGATTTTGGGGTCATGAGTTCAAACCCCATGTTGGGTGTGTAGCCTACCTTTAAAAAAATTCTTATTCCTTTTGTGTGTATTGTATTAACGTATTTGTGGTTACCGTGGGGATCCCCTTTACCATTCCCAAATTATAAGACTCTAATTTAAATTTATATGAACCTGATTTCAACAACATACACAAACTCTGCGCCTTTACACCTCTGTCTGTGTTGTTTTGGAATGTTGATGTTACAAAATTTCATCCTTATACACTATAGGCCCCTAAACATGAATAACAATTCTTTTAAATGCATTAGTGTCTCACATTAGATAGAAAACAAAATGTGCAGTTATAAATCA